>PVJO010005064.1:10785-102644 GCA_004026905.1 Hystrix cristata | reverse complement strand
ACTGACCCTTAGGAAATAACCTTCTCTCACTTTTGGGCTGTTCCCTTTGGCAACTGCTCAGAATGCTAGATCTCATACCCTGCTGTGTGGCACTTCATCTAACTGTACAAGTGCAGCAGGACCAAAATCGTCAGGTAAGAATGTACTGATCAGTCTAGCTTCATAGTGATTACAGAAGGACAGGCTCATCACTCTCCGTGCATTTGACTTGTAGCCTCAAAGGTAGAACTGGGCAGGTTCAGAATGAGCTAAAGGTACAGAACAAGTAGATACAAATATAAGCCCTATGATGACGCTTTTATTTAAGGAAAGAACTCAATTCATTTGAGGAGTAAATAAAAGTGGTATAGAATAAAAAAGTAATTGTAGGTGCGAAACCACAGCTATGGATTGCAGACAGCAAGTAAGACAAAGATTGATCACTGTTTTCTTCATCTTCTAAATTAATCTCAATGGAATAGGACTGAATTAATCAGTATCACTGATCATGAACCCTATCTTCATTACTCTATGCATAATCCTCTTTTAATTAAATTTGAAGTTTATTGAGATAAAATTGATATGTAATTAACTGCAAACATTTAAGGTGTAGAATCTGCTAAGTTCTGAAATATTTATGCATCCATAATCCATGACAATTAATATAATTAACATAGTCATTGTATTAATTTCTAAGGACTGCTGTAATAAAGTACCACAAACTAGGTGTAACAGAAATTTATTGTCCAACAGCTCTGAAGGCCGCAAGTCCAAAGTCAGGTGTCAGCAATGTTGATGTCTTCTGAAGGCTCTGAGGGAAATTCTGCTCCATGCTTCTGTTCTAGCTTCTGCTGAGGGGCCGGAAACTTGGTATTCCATGGCTTGTAGATGTATTATTCCAATCTCCAACTCCATCTTCCCTTGGCGTTTTTCTTGTGTCTCTGTGTCTTCATATGATCTCTTTTTACAAGGATGCCAGTAATCTTGGAACAGGGCTCATACTAATGATCTGATTTTAACTTAATGAAGTTTGCAAAGACCCTATTTCCTATACGTAATATCCGCCATTCCCTCAAATGTCCTTGGGCTTCTTTTCCTCCTTTTAGACTACCTTCCCATCACCAGGTAACTAATGTTTACTTCCTTTAATTATAATTCGTGTTTTGTGGAATTTCATAAAAATGGAAATATACAACATATGTAGTTATCCCTTATTATTCATGGAGGATTGGTCTAAGAATCCTCCACCCCCATTCCTTACAGATACCTAAAATGGTGAATGTTCACATGGCTTATATAAAATGGCCTAGTATTTGTATAAATAACCTACACACATTCTCTTACATACTTTGAATCATCTCATACTAATACCTAACTCAAATGGCATATAAAAAGACTATATATGTTCAGTACACACTATATATGTATATTTATATACGTATATTTATATATGAATCATGTGTGTGTGGGGGGGTGTGGTACACGAGATTAAACCCAGGGTTTACCATGTACTAAGTATGTGCCTTACCAGCAAGCTATACCCCAACTCCCTCCAAATATTTTCAATCCAAGATTGGGTGAATCCGCAGATGTGGAGTAGATACTTAGTGAAAATTGTACATTTTTTTGTGTGTGGGAATGTCTAGCTTCCTCACTTAGTATGATTATTTATGAGATTTATTCCTGTTGCATAAATTCACACCTTTTTATTGCTGAAAAATATTAAATTGTATATATATATATATATATATATATATATGCACCATAATTTGTAAATTTATGTGTTGACAGAATTTGGGTTGCTTCCAGTTTGGGGATATTTCAAATAAAACTACCAATAGATAATACAGTTCAAGTTTTATACTGATATAAACACATTTTATTTTTCAACATCTGCAAGTGGAATGGCTGGGTCATATGGTAAGCATTTCCTTGAGTTGTAAGAAACAGCCATACTATTTCCCAATAGTAGTTCTACCATTTTGCATTCTTATTAACAATATATTCAAGTTCCAGTTCCTCCACATTCTGGCCAACACTTGAATAGTCCATCTTCCTCATTTTAAGCTAACAGACATATAGTATCTTATGGTTTTAGTGTGCACTTTCCTAATAACTAAAAATTGTGAATGTCTTTTCTTGTGCTTGTGATCATCTTTTTTCATTAAATATTGTACCTGTTCAAATGTTCGACATATTTTTAACTGTCAATTTCTTAAGAAAGTATGGTAAGATCTTAATTGGAGATTGTGTAGAATCTACTTACCAGTTTGGGGAAAACAAATATTTTAACAAAATTGAATCTTCTAACAAACAAACATGGTACCTGCTTAAAAATATCTCCTTTAATTTCTTTCACCAATATTTTGTAGTTTGCAATGTGCAGGTCTTTCACATCTTTTCTCAAACTTATTCCTAAATATTTCAGAAGTCTGATATTATTAAAATTATTTATTGCTAATACTCAGAAATAGACATTTTCTCCTATATTGCTCTTGAATCTTGCAACCCTGCAAAGTTCACCTAAGAGTTTTAGCTTAAGTGTAGCTTTTTTGAAGAATCCACCAGATTTTCTACACAGGAAATTACTAAATTTGTTTCTTTCTTTCCAGCCTGGGTGCATTTTCTTTTTCTTATTACATTGGTTATAAAATCTATGTATTTCTGTCACAATAAATGTCATCTCTATTCCTAGCATTAACAGATTATCCCTATTTTGTAGATAAGGAAGTTGGGGTTCCAAATGAGTGATGCAATGACTCTTGCAAAGTCTCACAGTTCAGAAATAGTTAGTGGTCCCCAACTACGATTTTCAGGACCCCAAGTCCTCCTTTGAACACATATTTTTCTACTTCTATATCTTTTTATTTGTAGAATCTACTGGAGTCCAGTTTCCAGTAGGCGCTTCACAGGTAAGTACAGTGAACGCCTTATGTTCTAGATAGCATTTTATATTTCATTACCACCGCCCTCACCAATACACACTAGAACCTCCTCCCCTTAGGAGTGTGAAGCACTTTCAGACCTGGTTTCAGGCTCGCACAAAGAATAACTAGATTATTCACTCACGTTCTCTTTTACACGGATGTCACTAATTTCTCACACTCTCCCCAGGTAAACACTTCATTTTTTCGAACACTGGTCCGTGGAGTCCACGCCACGGTTTCCAGCAAGCAGAAGGCTTGCCTTCCCCGGGCCCCACGATTTTCAAATTTGGGGACTCCAGGCGGGAAAACTGAAGCCAGGGGTTTGTGGGTCACGGGAGCCTACAGAGCCCCTTAGCTCCTTCCACCCATTTTCATTTCGCCCACCCCTACCTAGTCCTCTCGGGTTTTGACGGAAAACGCTGCGTCCTCATAACGCCATCTAAGAACTGTCCCTTCGCGGTCACCTGGCTCAGACGGCAGACGAAAGTGCGGAAGCTCCGCGTGAGAGACTACGGCGGTGGCGACGCTCCGCTGACGTCACGCCGGCGCCCGGGCGCGCTGACCCCGCCCACAGTGCGGCGGGTCAGGTTTCCGGCGCGAGCTCGGACCGCTGTGCTGTGAGGCGGTCGCCTGCGACGTCGTCCCGCGCTGCGCTCTTCCCTGCGCTCTGCCCAGCGCTCGCCTGCCGCGATGCCTCCCTTGGAGAACGTGGTACTGTGTCGTGAGGCCCAGGTGTCCACCTTGCAGTCACTGTTCGGAGAGGTATTGTGGTCAGACTTAACGTTTCCCTGCGACCTGTTCCGTGGTGGTGGTGGGGGGAGCTGATAGGGGTGTTGTGCGTCTGCCCCACACTCACCCACATTTTCTCACTAGTCCCTTTCCAAGGGGACTGCGCGGGAAGGATGCTGGACGTTGGCCAGGATGTGTTCTTTCACACACGCCACCCTTTCAAGATGATGTTAGCCGAGAGTAGCCCCCAGAAGTTGCTCGCTTCCTTACCCCAGCTGAACAGGGCTTTATGTCACAGGTGGGTTTGTAGAGTATTACTAAGTGTAGGTTCCCACGATTCAGTGAGGTAGTTGGTGGAAATCGAGCGTGGAGAGGTGGTTTGTTTTCAAGGCCCCTGAGGATCAAAGCAGTGTGTCAGGCTTTTAAATCCAGCAGCTTTTTCAAAATTGCAAAAGCCGTGAGCAGATCTTAGTCTAGGCTCCTTCATGTCCTTGAGTGGGAGTTCAGAAGATGCCCTAAAAGAGAGGTTTTCTTCTCTGGATGGCCATAGCTAGGGAGTCCTTTCTCTAGGCATGAGGTAACATTCGCCAGTTCTAAACTTTATCTGTATCTTACTATTTTCTGGTGTGCCATTTGCTTCGAACTCATCAATTAGAATCAGGCAGACGTGGAGGGGAATAAAAAGAATTAAAATAATGTTATGTACATATACCTACTACTCACAATGAATGTAATCGTCATGTACTGCAAACATGTACTAGTAAGAAAAAGAAATAAAGGCAAAAAATTAAAAAAAGAATTAGTTAGATTTAGATCTTATTTGTGAGAAAGTAAATAAAACTAACCACCTCTGGTTTGCTTTTTCTGTGTGCTTTCATCCAACTAGAAATGTTGGCTGTCAACCTTGAGGTGGTCTATGAAGTATTAGTGGAAAAGCACCACCCTCCAGCGAAAGGGTAGGTTAGTTAAGAGGTCACCAGCTGCATTCTTAGCCAGTTGTCTAGTTATAATGTTTTCAATTTTAGTTATCTATATTATCTTTGAAATAGTTTCTTGGTTATGTTCTATGCATTCCTTCCCTGGAGTTGAGAAACCCAAATCAATTGAAAGCAGAAGTGATCCTCCTGAGAAAGAATATTAGCAAATAGGGATAAGTGGACCACAGATTGGGTTTAGATCTTTGCTTTTACTGCAAATCATGTTTAACAAAACTGAAAACACTCCTAGATGCCGTGTGTATGGGAAATCCAAACAACTAATACCAAAAAAATACAAAAAACTGGTTTTTGTCCCTATGAAAATTCATCAGTTTTTTCCAACAAGTAAATAGTTACTGAGGATCTTTTCTGTGTCAGGCGCTGTGCCAGTTCCTGGCTTGTTATAGTTTTGATGGAGGTTTATGAAGGTAAAAGGTGAAATAAGAGTGCAAGAGTTCATTATAATTCTAGATAACAATAGAAAAGATATTTTAAGTTGGGATATTTCTAGGCAGCAAATAATGGTGTAGACACGTGTGGCAGGGTTCCAGAAATGACAGATTTGTTGAAGCTTAGAAAAAACTTGTAAAGCATGGTCAGAAACTTTTCTTTATAGATGAAGTATAATATTTGGCTAGGCAAGATGCTCAACAATATACATTTTAATATTTGAAACACAATTTTTGAGCCATTTTATAAGATTGTTACATATAATTTTAAGGACTAATGTATTAAAATAGTAAATTTTGTCCTTTTTAACAGTTATATTGTTTTTGCTGTGGTGTATACCATTTAGAAAGCTTTTTCCTGTATAAATCTGAATTCCTGATTTGTCTTCTGAAAAGAGGTTTAAGTTAGGGACTGGAATATAATGAATGTCTAGAACTACTATTACTGTGGTACATAATGATCAGAAACTCAACTTTCTTGTGAAAGTTGCATCATTCAATTTTCTTGCAATTATTTTTAATATGTCTTTCTTCCTACTCTCTACTCTTCAGTGCATTATGGTTTTCAGTCTTTACTAGGAACCTCACAGTGTCTATTGAATGAATAAAACATGTGTACTATTGACTAGACCAATAGAGAGACCTTTGACAATTTTTACTTTTCTCTAGGTTACTGATTTAAAGTACTGCAGAAGGATGTTGTGAATGTATATTTTTATTTATTTATTTTTTTGCAGTGCTGGAGATCGAATCCAGGTCCTCAGGCATGCCCTGCAAGTACTGTACCACTGAGCCACTGAGCTATATCCCCTAATCCCAACGTGTATTTTTAAATACATCTATGCAAATTTTATCATTGTGTGCGTTCATGAAATATATATATTTGTGCCAAAGTCGATGAGTATGCATAATTTAAAAGTATTTTATAAGTTTTCCCAAGAATGGGGACTCTTGAAATGTCTTCTAACCCTATGACCATATATACTTAGTTTCAAACATTAAAGTGAAATAAAAGTATTAAGACAGAAATGGAGTATAAAAAATTGTCCTTGAGAAGTCCCTTAAATCTCCTAGAAAGTTGAGAATGCAAGAGTTCGTATATGCAAACCAGTACAATAATAAAAGTATAGTTATATAGCATATTTTATTATAATACTATATAATTATACTTTTATTCTTTTACAGCAGAATTTCATAACAGAGATAGTGCTTAGAATTGAATTTAAGTAAGTTTAAAATGTGATGATGAACCCACTGTATATTCAGTGTTGAAATATTTTGGATTGAGTATTTTACTGTACTACATAAAACTTTATCACAAGTTGATAAGTGTGCATTTTCTATTTCGTTTCTGCAGACTGATATTTGCCTTTCTCCCCTAGAGACATCATTTCAGCTTTCCATCAATTTTTATTTACGGACATACTGCCAGTGGAAAGACCTATGTAACGCAAACATTGTTGAATACTTTAGAGGTAAGAATAAACCTAAAGTCAAGGTCAAGTAGTCTTTACTCATAGACTCATAGAAATGGAAGAGATCTGGGACATTATTTAGTGCAGTTTACCTTTCTCTGAAGGAATATCTTCTACATAAAATATTTCCAGTCAGGTTTCGTTTGAATACCTTTATGAATGGCAACTTCAAAAGCCACTAAGTACTGTATTGTATAACTAGAAACTTGGCTGACATTAGGAAGTTACTTTTTAATTCGAGTCAGATTTTATTTTCTCTTTCTTTGGCTGGTAATATTTGGCAAAAGACTCAATAGTAGTGTATTGTTTCAAAATTATGAAATTCCATCTCTTTTGCTTTTACAATTGTGAATTTTCACAAAACAAACCTGAACATAATTCCTTTACTCTGCAACTTCTTCCAGTATTATCTGTCTGTGTGAATGATCTCATCATTGATTGTGCAGTTGTGCAAAGTTAGCTTTCTTCTTTCCTTATCATCCAGTATAGTAGACCAATAGGCACATTCTGTTGGTTGTACACCCCAGAGTCATAACTTCATCTATCTTTAATCATAGCTGTTGCTGCTATCTCAATTTCATTTACCATTGTTTCTTCCAAGAATTTATTCAAGTAACCTAATTGTAATCCATTCTTTACCCTGAAACTAGCCCTTACAAGTCTTACAGTCTTTTTTGGGGGTGTGCACGGGGAGTTTGCTGGGGAATTGAACTCAGGGTCTTGCTGTTTTACAATCTTGAGGACAATATTCAAATGATTTGACTAACACCTAAGGCTTTTCATGAGCTGAATTCAGTTTATCTTTTAAAATATAATGGCTAGGAGTTTTGGCTGTGGAGTCTGGCAGACTCATGTTCCTCTTCTGGATCTACCGCTTAGTCCCTTGCCTGTCTGCAGACCAGAGCAAATAATGGCAGTGTTCAGGATTGTTATGAGAATTAAGTGTAAATATATGAAAAATGCTTACTACAGTACTTAATATATAGTAAGCACTCAGTAAGGGTCAGCTGATAAGTTATTTGAGTATTGCTATATCTCCTACCATATTTTAAACCAGGGATGGGTGTTACCTATTTAAATGGGCATAACTGTATTCCACAGCAACAGGATATACAGAAACAGGCAGTCACAGGCTTTGGTTTGCTAACCCCATTCTTACTCTAACCCTGAGTAGCAATGGGGTTAGCAGTCCTACTCAGGACTAGAGTTAAGGGTACTCAACCCCTGTCTCAGCTGTGATTTTGTTTCGTTTTCCTGGCTTTACGCTTGAGTTTATTATAATCATCTTCATCACCAATCACAATACTTGGTACATTCCAGCTTATTTATTTCAGCCTTTGATTCCCAAAGATCTGCTGTGCATTTCAGAAACACAGATGCATGGGCTCCAGAGCCAACTTCAGAATTTGAGTGCAAGGTTCTAGCCCAAGCATTTGCATTTGAGAACTGTGTACCAAGTGTCCAGAAAATACATGTTGAATAAAGACATGAAAATCTATGAGGAAGTTTCATATTTAAGGGCTTTATTCCATTTGTAACACTTTATAATTTTTTCCATTACCTAATCAGGGTAATATATGATGATTATCACTGCTTCTTGTGCAGGTACACAAGTATATGCTTAGAATATGCTGTTATTAAAGATCACAGATAGTACAAATGCAGTAGCAAGATACTCATAACACACACTGTGCATTCTTGTACATAAGAGAATGGGGGCAAAAGAGGCTAGCAAATATTGATGAAGCTGCCTAAGTGCAATGTAACCTTTTACAATACTGCTCAGAAAGAAAACCTTCCTTATTGGATGATGAGGTTTATAGAATGTCACTAAAAATAGTGAAAGATTTCATTGTTTTTGCCAAATGCCATGTTATCTTTCTCTGAATGATCAGTGTTGATTTTGTGTTTTCATTTTAAGAACAGTATACATCTATTTTCTTTCCTTAATACTTGCAAAATTGCCTCTTACTAATAGTTCTTTAAATATGGAGCCAGTTCTTACAATTCTCATGGGAGCATTATTATGGTTTCTAACTCTTAAATTTTTTTGACCTAGGTTTATCCATGAAATAAAATTATATTACTTTTAAACTATAAATAGGAAATTCCTACTAAGAATTTTAATTTTCTTATATGCATGAGTTTACATATAAAAGGTTTTTAGTTGGAAGTACAAGTTTGCTTTTAATCCCTATAGGAAACAAGTAACAAATTCAAATACTTGCAGTGAGTTTAATGAAGTGGCTATTTTTATAAAGGTTGAAGAAGCTTTAAGGGATCAAGATGGGACAGTGACACCTCAGGACCTTACTATCCCATACCTGAAAGGACCTTCAACAGGAGCTGTTGCCAGAAGCCAGCAAGAGATGTAGCCTTGGAAGAGGGGCTGCCCAGCTGGAGCTGTGGCCTGTCACAGCCACTGCCATCTTGGACCACCAGGAGGAAAGGGGAAGTGAAGGGAATACTCAGTTTCCCTGTCACCTACTCTCCTTCGGTGTCCTGTTGCTGCTTTCCATTGGCTTCTCCAGCTGAGCCAGAAAAGAGTCCAGGTGATACAGGCTGCAGTGGTCAGGTTCCTGAGGCAGAGGACAGATTGAAGAATGGTGGGGTTTAGACTGTGCAGCGGAGCCCTTATGTATGTTTTTTTAAACATTCACCCTTTTTTGGTTTTTGTTTTCAGCTCCCACATGTCTTTGTGAACTGTGTTGAATGCTTTACTTTAAGGCTGCTTTTGGAACAAATTTTAAACAAGTTGAGTCATCTTAGTTCTTCAGAGGAGGAATGTTTTACTGAAATAACTTGTGAAACATTTAATGACTTTGTTCGCTTGTTTAAACAAGTAACCAAAGCTGAAAATCTCAAGAATCAGACTATATATATTGTAAGTAATATACTTTGATTATATTATTTATTTGAAAACTGAATTGTGTATTAGATCAACTTCCATGTAATATTTTACATCTCATTTTGTACAGTGCTCTGTGCCAGGTGTTTTTGAGATACAAACATGTGTTGGAGCTATTCTTTATATAAAGGGAGCTTTAATAGAAGAATTACAACACATATTTACATATGAGAGCGTGCAGAATGTGATAAGCGATAGCTATGAAGTGCACAGTAATGACTTAGGTACATGTGGTACAGCTTCATGAGTTGATAGCATTTGAGAAGGCCCTGAAAGAAAAGGCTACTATAGGAAGAAATGAAAGAGGAATTTCAGATGTAGGGAGTGATATAACCAAAGGCATGCAAATGAGAATGGAGTCCAGGGAATGCCAAATAGTGTTAGTAGGTTTTAAATTATAAAAGGGGGAGATGAAGACTAGAAAGGTAGATTGGGGCCAGATCATGGAAGGTCTTGAAAACTGTACCAAAGCGCTTTGTTTCATTTCCTAGGCAGTGGAAGGAGGTAGTGAAGATTTAAGAGCAGCTGTTATACCTTAGGAAGATTTCTGTGAAGGCGGGGGATGAAGGACTTGATGACTGGAAGAATGATTTTGAGGCTGTTATGACTATTTATATGAGAAGAAATTTGGTCCTGTATTACAGTTGAGGCAGAAGCAGCAAAAAGAAATAGAGATAGTAAAGGTCAGATTTCTCACTTGTATATAGGATACGTTTGGGGGAGAAAGTGAGTGGTTTGACTTTAGGTGGGCTAAATTTAAGTTGTAGTTGTTAAATCAATGTGAAAATTACAAGCACACAGTTGAAAATATGTGTAGTAGTGCCCCCCGTGTGTGAGGGATACATTCCAAGACCCTCTGTGGATGATTGAAACTGGCTAGTACTAAACACTATAGGTACATTTTTTCTTATATATGCATACCTAGGATGAACTTTTGTTTGTAAATTAGGCACAATAAGAAATAAGCAATAATTAATAGAACAATTATAACAATGTACTTTAATTAAAATTATATGAATGTGGTGTCTCTCTCAAAAGATCCTATTATACTTTTATCTTTTCACTTAGAAGCTTCTCTTTGCCTTACCCAAATTGCCAACATCACTACTCTCGTACTTCTGAGTGATAATTGAGTAAAGCAAGAGATACCAGAACACTAGCAATTTGATACTATGACAGTGGGTCTAATAATAAAGTGACTAGCAGGTGGATAGTGTGTATGGTGTGGATGCACTAGACAAACAGATGGCTCAGGTCCCTGGTGGGGCAGAGCACAACAGTGAAAGATTTCATCATACTACTTAAAATGGTGTGTAATTAAAAATTCATAAATTATTTCTTTTCTGTTTAATACTTTTGGACCATGATTGACCATGAGTTACTGAAACCATGGAAAGCAAACCTTTAGATAAGGGAGGCTACTGTGATGTATTTTACATTAGTGAATTTTTCTTAATACTTTAACCTTTTTAAGAAAAATGATTATCATTGGAATTAAATTTTATTGTAATCCCTTAACAGCTAAGTTACAAAGACAGGAAAGGGACCAAATCTTATGCATTCTTGTATTTCATAAAATGTATAAAGCATCCAACAAATACTTTTCGAGAACTACCTGTATACCAGGGACTCTAGTTCCCAGTTCAGTTGTCCAGCTGTCTAATCCATGAATTAGTAAGCTTCATTATTAAGATAGGTGGCTAAGAATTTTTTTCCAGTCAGTAACTCGCTTACAAATGTGTATTAGAATGCCTTAGTGTAAAGTATTAAGAAAAATATTTGGATGTGAGTTAGAATTTTTCTCTGTATATTAGTTATTTGGTAATAGCTTTTAAAGAAGGATTGTAATTAGAATGTGATAAAATCATTTAATTGCAGTAGTTATCAAATCAGAGGAATGAACTATTTACTGTTTTAGCTTTATGTTTCTTATTAAAATGGGCATGAAAAACAGCAGTTTATGTGAATTAAACTGTATTCTGAATTAGAGAGTTATTTGAAGATTGATGGGAAAATTTCATAATGACAATCCATAGTGGAGAAATTAGTTTATATCTATAATAATAATTTTAGCCTTTTATCTAAAGTAATTAGGAATAAAACATTTGAGTATGATTATTTTCATATGTTTTAAGCTGTGTGCTAATAAGATAGATACAAGTAATTATTTGGGGAAACTAATACATTCCCTGCATTTTAATTTTATTACTAATTTAAATGATTATAATTTATACTAAGACTTACTAGTAAAGTATAAATATTTAAGAAATAAAAAGAACTTTTTGAGAAAGAGTAAATTTAGTTCTGGGCAAATAGACTTAGAACATTTTTTGTAACACTAGAAAGCTAGAGAACTATAAAAAAGATACCAAAGCCAATTTGAAGGGAATCCAGCTGGCCAAACATAAAACAACTTGAACATCAAAAAAAAAGATGAATTAAATGGACAGAAACATATTAAGTATCTTAAAATTCTTAAAACTCTTGACACCAAATAAATACATTTAAAAACCCCAACTTATCAGCTGTTGGGCATTTAACTCACTAAGACACCGTAGTAGACTGACTAATGGCCCCCTGGAGGTACCAGGTCCTAATCTGAGGTATCTGAGAATGTAACCTCATTTAGAAAAGGGATCTTTGCACACAGAATTAAGTGTCTCGAGGTGGAAAGATTTACCTAGATTATTTGGGCAGGCTTGGAACACTGTCACAGGTGTCAGTTAGGAATGAAACAAGGGAGACTTTCTCCACACAAGTGGAGGAGAAAGCCAGGTGACAGAAGCTTGGGGAAGCAGTCAGTGAGAAAGTTGAAGAAGTTGGCCTTGTTGATTGGAATACTGAAGGCAGAAGCCAAGGAATACCACTGCCACCAGAAGCTAGAAGCAGCAAGGAATGGATTTTCCACTAGAGCCACTGTGGGGAACATAGCTCTACAAGCATCTTGAGTTTGACAGACTTTTGGCTTCCAGAACTGTGAGAAAATAAATGTTATGTTCATTGTAAGCCACCAAGTTTTGTGCTAATGTTATAGCAGCCACAGGAATGTAATACAGGTACAAACTCATTATTTTGAAAATTGGTAAATTAGAGGAAAGAAACAAATATTTATCCCTCCTGTCCTTTGTGAACTCAGAGTGCCAAATCATGGACAAGGGAATGTTCATTATAGAAAATCGTTTCTCACTAAAGGCAGAAAATGCCAGAAGTTTCCACTTTTTTGGTCCCTAGTGAAAAAGAGGATATAAGCATTGATCATGAATTAGCATAATTCATTAGGTAAAAAGGCTGCAGAGAACTTTATGATAGATGAATACATTTTCATCTCCACAAAAAAGGAGAAACTACCAGGTATTGGATGCCTGATGTACAGTAACAAGAAATATATAGTACTGCCCTTGAAATATTCTTGCTCAAAACTTGAACCTCAATCTGATCACATGCCAAAATCTGATGACCACTTTACAGGAAATGTAGGGGGTATAGAGACATGTTAAATGCCATTACAAAGATGCAAATCGTCTAATGCAGAATATGGAAAATTCTGGATGACTGATTATCTGATTTCTTAAATAACAAGAAGATAAGGGTGGGACAAACTGTTGTAATTAAAAAAAAAACTTGGAAGGTAGATAATCCAAATGTAACAAAATACCGTTATGGACCTGTTTGACTCTTGTGTCAAATAAGCTAATAATAATAAGGGACAAGTGGGGACATCTAAGTACTGTTTATTAGATGGTATCAAGGAATATTGCTGATTTTTTTCATGTATGATGATGCGGTTGTATTTTTAAAAAGGAGCCCTTATTTCTTGAAGCTGCATACTGACATATTTATGAATGAAATGATATAATATCTGGGATTTGTTTTAATAACCCAGCAAGGTGGTGAATGGAGGGGAGAAATAAGGGATGGTATAAAACAGTAGTGGTGAACCTATGGCACACGTGCCACAGTAGGCTATTTTATCATTGAAAGCTCTACAAGATTGCCATCACTGATGTGGAAGAAATAAGTTGGCCTTATGGTGAAGTCAAGAGAATAATGTCACAAACCTAGTGAGCTTGTTACTGAGTTTCAGTATTTAGCACATAGTGAGACTTGTATCATATGTATCCATTCTGCTGTTCCCTGCATCATATCACCATTCTAAAATGCCTCACTGCATAACTCTGAAACACAAGGGCCTTATTTAGCATCATCATTATTCCAGTCACATTATCATAACATGGCACAAATTTAATCTTTCTTAACAAGATCGATTACCCAGTCAGTTAAACAAGGTGTATCATGCAGTTACAAAGTTCAAGCAAGGAAAGTTTTTTTTTTTGTGGTGCCAGGGATCGAACTCAGGGCCTTGTGCTTGCAAGGCAAGCACTCTAATCACTGAGCTAAATCCCGAGCCCCAAGGAAAGTTTTATGTGATGAAATTTAGAATTTTTTTCTGCCTTGGCCCATGAAAACCTGTCATTTTTGGTGCATGGTAGACATACAGTTATTATTTCTTACATCCCTAAGGAAATGCCCTCATAGCACCTTTTACCATCATATTTTTTTTTTGGTAGTGTGCTTATAAAGTAAACCTTTTTTTGTAGTGATGACTAATTTTCTAATTAGACATTTGGATTAAATTGTGTTATAAGTGTTTAAATTTATTTAACCACTTGCAGTGACTTTCTACAAATATAAATAGCATTTCAAGTTACTTCACAAGTTACAGTTTTTCATTATAATATAGAAATATCAAGTTTTGAATCATGTACATGTTTCAATTGTCTCTTTTCATAAAGGTGCTAGACAAAGCAGAGTATCTAAGAGATATGGAAGCAAATCTTTTACCTGGGTTTCTCAGGTTACAAGAATTGGTAAGTAATACATGGAGACGGTCTTTTCTCAGTAGACCCATTCCCAGTCAATATAATGTGTTGTCGCATTTATTTGTTTTACCATCTAATAGGTGAGAATTGATATCTTACTATAAATTTAATTTGCATTTCATTTCTTTGTTATTCTGGAGTAAATGGTAGGAGGCTAGAGTTTGAAGTATACAAGTTTTTGTTTTGTTTTATTTTGTTTTTTTGAGACAGATTCTTGCTAAGTAGCTCAGGCTGGCCTCGAACTTGCAGTGATCCTCCTGCCTCAGCCTCCCAAGTGCTGGGATTACAGACATACATGACCATGCCTGGATTATGCAAGGAGTTTTATATTTTCATTATAATCTAAAAAAAGAATAGTGGAGTTATGCTGGATCATCTCAATGCTGGATCATCTGATGGCCACTCAATGTCAGAATTTAGCTTTGTGTTTCAATTCACTGTTGTGTTGACACTAAGTAGTATAAGTAGTGACAATCTAAGTAGTGATTGTTATGACCCAGAGAGTAAAGAACAGAGATGAATTTCATATGCATATGTGTCAGGCGAAAGATAATAAAATGGAAAAACAGGGTTTGGAATACTTTGAATAAAGGAAAGTCGTGAGAGAATTCAGTCTTTACCAACATCAGGTAGTATAGGAATGCTTTAAATCAAAAAAAGAGTTTGCATTTTTTAGCAACTCTGGCTGTTTCTGATTAGGATCATTTTCACGTAGGAAGCAAAGAGATGGTTGAAGCAAAAAAAAAAAAAGTATCATTCATCACTTTCAGTTAATTTAAATTTTGTTGACTTTGCAGTTTATTTTGGTTTTTCATTGCTTTGAGCGTGGTTTATACCTACCTAGTTTTATGTCTGTATGTATTAAAGTAGTAGCATGATAAAAGTTAATTAAATACTTGGAGAGAAATGTTAGAGCATTTCCCCCTTTTCAAAGTTAAATACGTACACTAATCAAATTTGAGAAACTGCCGAAAGTTTAGATAGACCTTCTAGGTACCACTGAAATCATTGTGTTCCTACAGTGGCCTCCCGGAGTTCACATGTGAGTCAGGAGAGGAGAGGTGACAGGAGCAAAGTCAGTGTAGCTGTTGTGGCTCTATCCTGAACCTTTAGGCCACATGTCCAGCCTTTCTCAGTTCCTTTGACTCCTGGCATTTTATTACGGAGACCAGAGACCTGTCTGCTCTGGGTAGATGTCGCCTTTCTTCCCTTTTATTTGATTTGCTTGTGATTGTGGGGTTTTTCTGGGTGTCCGTATCCACTGTTTCCCATTGCTTTCCTGCGGGACTCCTCCTCTGGTACTGAATACATTCTTGTCCTCCTGTCGCTCCACTGTGGATGCCTCATCTCCTCTTCCACGTGCCCGGGAATGCAGGGCCTGCACCCTTCACCGTAGGAATGCTGTTTTTTAGTTGTAATTATGAAACTCTTTGAAGAAAAATGAAAAGATTTACAATAATCTCAATTCTAACAGAAAAAAGAATTATTGTTTTGACATTTCTGAAAATATGCTTGATCTTTAAAAATGTATTTCATTAAAGAGAAATCTAATGATTGTATTTCCCATTTTTAATATTATTTATCTGAGTAAAATGAAATTTAAGTTATCAACTGATTTTATAAAATGCTTTTAAATGCGCTTTATAATTAAGATGATAGTTACAGCATACTGTATTTGTTTGAGCCTACAGAAATTCAGAGATTCTTAAAAATCAACGAGTTTATAAGACATAACATTTCAAAAGTGTTCTCTTTCATGAACATGCTAGGTTTTCTGTGGAATTATTTATTGGACAGAGCTGAATCTTTTTCTAAATCATGAAAATTAGTATATAAAAAGCGTAAAAGTTCAGAATCAATAAATAGTCACCATAAAAATGTAGTGCAATTTATGTATGATATTGAGGCCTATAAATACTTATAGAAAAGAAAAATAGCTATGACCGCTTTGTCATCCTAGGAGATGTCAAAAAGAATATGAGGAAAATTAAAATTCACGTGGAGAATGCGGAGATGTGTACAGATAAATTCTAACGAGCATGCACAGGTCATTCATGGCCACTCGGTGGAATATTACGGACGTGTTGAGCTTGTTCTTTTAATATTCTTTTTCAATTTCTAATTGTAATGTCTAAAGATACTTCAAAAAGATATCTGTTTTACTTACATTGTCTTTTTTAGATACTGATATGCATAGTTAATCGTTATATGTTTAACATGTATTCAACATCAGTTTTATTCAATTATAAAATACCCTTAAAACCTTAAATTTTCCTAGTAATACAAGGTTGTATAGTATGGCATATCTGCTTTTATTTAACTGCATATTTTTCCCTGAGTTTCTGTAGCTTTTTTGGGGTTTTTTTTTTGTTTGTTTGTTTGTTTGTTTGTTTGTTTTGTGGTGCCGGGGATTGAACTCAGGCCCTTGTGCTTGCAAGGCAAGCACTCTAATCACTGAGCTAAATCCCCAGCCCCTCTGTAGCTGTTTTAATGATGAGAAATAATAGGTTTGGCATTTTTTGGTTATTGATTGAAAGCTATGTTTTTTAAGGCAGTCACATGAAAGGGTTTTGTCATAATTTTTAAAGCAAATATGTTTATTAATTTCTATAAAATAAGTTTTTGTGTGACTGTCCCAGTGTTCATGGGTAACTGAAATGTTGATTAAACTACAATTTTTATGGAAATTCTAAGTAATTATGTATGAAAATTTGCTAATGGTTGAGTTCTTTGATTAGGTTTTCTAAATACGGTTTATTAATATGCAAATAATTTGTTATATGTTAGCTTTGCTGAATTTATTTGAAGAAAAATCCAAATGGAATTACCGATATGATTAAATTTTTTAAATGCAAATTTACCTTTATTTCTGTTTCTTTTACAGACTGACAGAAACGTGACTGTTATCTTTCTCAGTGAAATTATTTGGGAAAAGTTTCGTCCAAATACTGGATGTTTTGAGCCATTTGTCTTATATTTCCCTGATTATAGCATAGGTGAATTTTAAAACATTGCTTTTCTATTCAGTAAAATACTTTTTGTTGTTTGAAAGATTAAGTTGATATATTCAAATTGGAATACACTGATATATTAAACTGTTAGGGTTTGTTGGCATTCTGAAATGTTGTTTATATATCTTCACTTAAAGAAATTTTATTTTAGAGCTGTGGGAGCTACTTTCATATAAATACTAAATTTTTGAATGAGCCACTCTCATATATTTGTGCTAATAGTCTATTTTTATCATTTTTTATCAATACATTAAGTTGTCTATGGATATTGTGATTAAACATGAACACAAATAAGAATCAGACTAGGTTGATAAAACATTAAAATTGAGTGAAATCTTTGTTTACCATATACTTGAGGTATATGTTGTGGTGTACTTGCAGGTATACTTGGAGATACCATATAGAATGAATGTATCTTTGGATTTTGTAAAAGTTATTTTTCATTGTTATAACTCTTTTTTTTGTTTGTTTCTTTGTTTTTTTTGGGGGGGTGAGTTGTTGGGGATCAAATGCAGGGCCTTGCACTTGCTAGGCAAGTGCTCTATCACTTGAGCTAAATCCCCAACTCCACAGTGCCGCAACTCCTGTACCAACTGCGAGTCCTTGTGCGTCTTAATTTTTTGGAGATTATATTTAACCTCATTTTATGCATTCTGGTGATTTTTGTCTTTGGAAAAACACAATGACTTTATGTTAAATGAGTATCTTTGTAGACTAATATTGGGCTATCACTATACAAAGGCAATGTTTCTGATTCAGAGATTCTAAATGTGAAACATACGTGCTTAGCAGGCTTTGAGAAAATAGCATCCCATGATCTTGGACTTATTAACACTATTCCTCTGAACTAATGAGCTGTAAACATTCATTGTTAAAATCAACACATTTTTGCCTGTTTTCACAAAAAGGGGAGCCAAATAACACCTACTGTTTTAGCTAGTTAACTGGTTTTCTTTTTCTTTTTTTTAAGACACCCAAAATAAGTGAAAGGATTCTTAGCTTCTTGTCCATGAAAGTCACAAAATAAAGAAAAAAAAGAAAATAATAGGAAAAAAGGATAAATCAAAGGGTTTCATTTTAAAAGTTCCTTAAGAGCTGTGTTATCATTGTTTGTAGTTAAATTTTTCATTTTCTTTTTCATTTTTAAGTACTGAAAAAATATTTAGAATTTAAAATTTAGAATTTAAGAAATAATTTAAAACATTGGCTTTCTACATCATAGTGAAGTTAAAGTATCATGTAATTGTATAATATGATTAAAAATTTTGAAAGACAAAGCAGCATAGATGGAGAATGAGAACAATATAGTGATCTAATTTTATAGTATAGGATAATAGATTTTTGAAAAATATGTAACACTGAAGCCAGGTTAAATCTGATATCAGATTTTATTTATCAAGCTTTTTAAAAGGCATAACCACTATAATCAGATAAAAAGCCATTCAAGTGGGAAGCATGAATTGATAAGCCAAACTGTGGTTAGAGTAGGTAAGTGTGAAACCAGGGTAAAGGGATGATCTTCATGGTTAATTTCATCCAACCACACTAAACTTAATGCGTGTGTTGTATTTCAGGATATGGTGTCTGATGCCTGGGATGCATCTCCTTAGCAGTTTTGACAAACATGTAATATTATCTAAAGAGCTTGAGTTGACTAGAAAAAAAATAAAGGTACCAAAATTGTAGGTAAAAACATGCATTACAAAAGGGGGACTGACAAAATAAACATTGGTATCAGGGGTGGTTATTAAAAAATTTAAAGAATTATTTTATGAAAAACGAAGATCATTAGAATTTTTAGTTTGGTGGTAGTATATGTACTACCCTTTCTTTTTTTTTTTTCCCCCCTAATTGATTTAACAGAAAAGCTAGAATCTACATTATTTTTACTGTTGATACTGATTTTTGCCAGTAATAAAATTCTTGAAATTTTTCTTAAATACTATTTTATATGTGATTTAAGCAACATTCAGTAATTCTTTTTAGAACATTAGTACCTATTTTTTAACTTCAGTGTCAAAATTTGTGGTAAATTTTCTGAACCATTTCTGCTGAAAACACTGTGATGCTGAATGTGTTGTTGGCTTTCCCCTCCACCAAAACAAGCAGTTCTCTAATTGTCCAGACACCAAGTGGACAATTCCGTTTACTTCTGAATCTAACTACAAGAAATTACTGCAGACTCTGCAGGTCTGTCTCCCAAGAGTGTTCCCACTTCACATGCCAGTTGCAGGTCCCAGATTTCCCCCTGTACTTCTGAAAACTGGCTGTGAATTGACCCTCTTGTTTTGAACAGTATTTTGCCAGGATGGCTCACAGAACTCAGCATTTCAAGTAGTATTACCATTTTCTTACAAATCATGTTACTAAGGACACAAGTGATCAGCCAGATGGAGGGTCCCAAGCATGGGAAGTTGTCTCAGTGGAGTGAGAGTGTGCTGCTCCTCCCAGCATGGTGGATGCCTTCACTGATCTGGAAGCCGTCTCTACCCCACTGTTCAGGGACTTTCATGGAGGCTTCATTATACAGGCATGAATGATGGAGTCATTGCCACTGGGAAGGAACTGGTCTCCAGCTCTTTTCTTCTCCCTGGGGGGGGGGGTAGAGCCTCTATCAGCCAGTTCCTATACTTAAACTGTCTAGGGTCCTACTGAGGATCACCTCGTTATTATAAACTCAGGTGAATAGACTACGAATTATAAAAGATGCTCCTCTCACTTCCTCACTTGAGATTTTAGGTTATGCCGGGAACTGGGAACAAAGACAGATACATATTTATTTCTGTGTCATAAAATCACACTATCCTAATCTTAAAATAGTTTTATTATGCTGTATTTGTGGGCCTGTGTATTTGTTTTTTAAACCTTTGTTGTAAAATGCTCAAAGATCAGGTTAGAGTGTTGTGTTAATCATAGTATACTAATTGGTGTCCTGTGCACAGGGAACCTTCAGAAGATCCTGTGCCATGACCATCCTCCAGAGTACACAGCTGATTTCTATGCTGCCTACATTAATATTCTTCTTGGAGTTTTCTACACTGTTTGTCGAGATTTGAAAGAGCTCAGACATCTGGTGAGTGACCATTTTGCAGTAATAAATAAATACATGTGTGAGTATTTTAATAGTTTTCCGTTCAGAAATCACCAAAATAGGCTGGAAGATAAAAATATATTCCAGAAATTTGGATATGGCCTTTTAAGGGTAAAATACCATAAAAAAGGTTGGTGTGTGTGGGTTAATGTATATTTTGACCATGTGAGAAAATTTGTATTATTTGACTTTAGTTATGTCTTTTCATTCTTCTTTAGGGGTGTGACCTTTTATTTTCTCTTTAGTTGCAGAAAATGTAGATTAGCCTAGAATGTAGATGACTTCGAGTATAGTAAGAAGCTTTAGTTATAGATATTTCATTTAAATAAAATTGCTTATATTTTAATAAAAATTTTACTTGAAAAATGAATCCCAAATTGTGATAAAGCTATACTTTTTGTCTTCTTTCTCTCTTTTCTTTTTTATTATAGGCAGTACTTAATTTTCCTAAATACTGTGAACCTGTTGTTAAAGGAGAAGGTAACTATGAAACTTTACTTATTAAATTTCTTTTGTGAAAAATAGGAAGTATGGAGATAGATCGTTCTCAAGTGGGAAGGGGATCAAGAAATGGAGAGAGGAAAGGGGCTAAAATAAGGAATTAAGATAAGTTATGTATATGTACCAACTCCACACAAGGAATGTAAATATGTACTGCAAACATATACTAATAAAAATAAATAAATAAAATCTAAATTATTGAAATTTTCTCCCATTGGGTAGCAAGTGAACGTGACACTCGCAAACTGTGGAGAAATATTGAACCTCATTTGAAGAAAGCCATGCAGACTGTTTATCTCAGGGAAGTATCAAGGTAATTACTCTCTATTTAGTTTGTATCCTACAGGTTGATTAACCCTTATCCACAATTCTTGGGAACAGAAGTATTTCAGATATGGGATGATTTTAGATTTCAGAATATTTGAATAGACTTCACTGATAAGCATTCCTAATCCAAAAATCTGAAATCTGAAATATTCTAAAATTTGAAACTGTTTTAAGTATCATCCGAGTTTTAAAAGTTGTGGATTTTGGAATATTTCAGAATGTGGCAAAAAGGACCAGTGAAATTCTTTAGTAGTAGAAAAATGGCATTCTAACACTGGCCTCCTGCCCCATTTGAACGTGTTTGAATCACTTCATGATAAATAACTCATCCATTTTCCCTATTGCCAACCCCCATTTACCCATGTGCAATAAATTTGTTAAATTCAGAAAATAATTTTAGGTATTTCATGCTTCCTAGTTATTATTGAATAAATGGCATAAGCAGAATAAAAAGAAAAATAAAGCCATAGAAAGCTAGATCCAAAAAACAAAAAAAAATTTAAAAAAATACAAAAAAAAGAAAGAAGAAAGCTAGATCCTGACTTAGCAAGCTATTTGGGGAAACATATGTTGGTTAGATAGTTTTTATAAGCAGTTTGGACAGACCCCAACCATGTTCCCTGGTTCATTTTAAAATGCTAACTGTTCTACTTCTTTTAGTACAATGATTATAATTCTGAATCACCTTTGGATATAGATAATTCACAATTTTTAATTGATAATTAAAAAGATAATTCATGTATTTTCAATCAAGATTTCAGAAATGCTGCCTTTATCATTTGAAGCTTGGCGGGCTTAGTCAAATTAGATACTGTAACCCTCAGTTTTGCTGTTTGGGGAAGATAAAAGAAATAACATTGTCTTTCTCATGAATTTATGAGAATTAGATGGGTGCTTAACTGGGTTCAAGATGAACATTCAGTAAATGATAAGTCTCCTGCTTTGAAGATGGTCTGTTTTCCCTGGTTGTCCTGTGAGAATTTTAATAACATTCACATTAAATGGGCAATTGCTGTATAAGAAAATCTCAATTTAGACTGGATAGAAGTCAGAGTATAAAGCTGTAACTGATAAAAATGTATTTTCATTTGTATTATGAAAAATACTGAATGTGAAAATGCCCTATAACCTATGAAGTACACTGTCCAGTTACAAGGTGGAGAGAAGATGTTTTAAAAGTCAGCTTGCTGTACCAGATCTGCTCTTACAACATAAGTATCTAGTAGCCATTAGAATTTCTCACCTTGCTGTAGTCTCAGAATTTTCACCTACGCCTACAGATTTTTAAAAGTAGAGTGTCATTTGGAGTATTTAATTGTTCTAATTTGGCATAACTTTTAAGTTCACATTTTATGAGCCTTGTAAGAGACTTTTAGAGTTGAAAATATCCTTATATATTGTTGTATCTCATTCCCTTATTTTTTTGATGAGAAAGTTACTGATTCATTCAGAGTCATAAAACTAAAACTTCTGTCTTCCTAAAGTGGTATGTTTCATTTTACCATAGTGTGTTTCCTTATGAATTTGATTTGTCATATCATAATCACTTAATATTATTAATATTTTTCCTGTTAATAGTTTTAATTGTCCACCCCGGGGTAGGGTGATTAAAATAGCATGAACTCTACAGGCATCCTCTAAAGAGTCAGCTCTTAGCTCCACTGTCGACTGGCTGGGTGTTCTTGAGCAGCCTGACCATTGGCCCTCACTGTTCTGATGTGGTCATGTCTACAGTAATGGATTGTTGTCGAGTTTAGAAGTAGTGTATAACAATTGTATCTAATATGGTAACTAGAGCATTGAGAGTTTCAGCAAATGGTAGGTGGTACTGGTATTTTTTGATAGCTTCACAGTTATGATCAGAGTAAAATATTATTAAAAATTACCATCTGGGAGTATTTCGATTTTGAATGCTCCCTACTCATCGAGTAGCTATCTATCATCTTCTGTTCTCCCTTTTTCACCACTTTTAAATAAATTGTCCTCTACATAAAAAAAAAAAATTACCATCTGAGTGTTTATTGCTTTTATAAGTTTGTATTGTATGTGCCATATGATTTTGTATGTTTACAAACATATATTTTGCATGGTATTTTTCTTGTTTTTATTTTGTCAATAAGTTTAAATTTTTAATTTTTTAAGGGGTCAATTTTAAGTATAGCATATTTATTTCATAGATTTTCAATCCATTTTTCTCCTTCTGTTTTCTTTAAGTTCTCAGTGGGAAAAGGTACAGAACGATGACACAGATCCAGGACAACTAAAAGGTATCCAAGTATTGAGACAGTTGTCAGAGACATTAATTACTGATGCTAAAGTTAATTTAAAGACCAGTCAGTAAGTAGTATTATAAAAGAGAATTTACAAGATAAGCTGTAATGATATTTTGATAAATGATTTTCCTTTACTGAACACCAGTTTTGTGTTTTCTTTTTTGGTTTTGTTTTTTAAGCAGCATTTCAGTATGCAGCCTAGGTTGCCCTCAAATTTGAGATTTTCTTGCTTTCCCAATTTTGTGTTTTCTATGTGTTGTATCATATGAAAGTCAATCAATTTATATTTCTTTCAATGCTTTTATTAAAACAGTTCAATTGTATGACAAAATTTTATATCAGTATGTATTTCATGAATTTTATGGAATATAATCCAATTAAATGTTAACTCAGTTTAGGGATATACTTTGGTTATGTTTTCAAAGCACTGTAATTTTGTTTAAGGAAACTTTACTTTGGACATAGCCCAAATAGAACTGATTTTACTTTTTTAAAAAATAGTGACTATTTGAGGTATTCTTATTTTTTTGGACTATCAGTGACTGGTATTTGGGAATATGGCATAAAACAGACTAGTATTGAGAGTCTGTTTTATTTGTTTGGTTTCTGAACTCTGTGCATGATTTAGAAGTGATTTCCAGTTGTATAATTGAAGAAGAAAAATGACTAAAGTTAAAAAAAAACATGCTAATTGATCTACACTATTCCCGTATGGCCTTGAATACATCTCAGTTTCTTCATCTGTAAAATGGGAAGAACATGTAGCTTTAAGTTACTGTGAAGATTTAAAGTAGTCCTTAAGTAAAGCATCTTGCACAGCATGTGACACATAGTAGATAATCTATGAATATCAGCTTCCTTCTCTTCCCTTAAGAATCATTAGTGTTTGACTGCCTCTGTTTTTATTTATTCATTTGTTAATTATTTTTAGGTCCATGACAGTATAGAGATACAAAAAAAAAAAAAAAACCCACTAGAGTTAGCTTTTTTTTTTTTTTTAACACACTGTGTCATTCATCATGGGACATAAATGTGGAATTAACTGCTAACATAAGGTTTATATGAAACACACATGAAATACACGGGACAGGAATTTATAGTAGAAGTAGTTTTCTATTTTGGCATGTAGGGGAGCAACAGAGAAGGTTTAATAGAAAGTAAAGAGTTTAATGAGAGAATGAGTAGACTTGAGACTTTAGAATGGGAGGAGCCAAGCAAAAATAATAAAATAAGCAAAGCACATTAATGTTTAGCACTGTCGTTGTCATGATTTTTATCATGGTGGCAGTTTAAGCTCAGAGAATAGATCATTTTGAGTAGACAACGTATGGAAGTCAAAAGGTAAGTGAGAACAGATGTTTAAAACCTAATGTAACCTGATAAAACCTTCTGGAAAATATTTTGTTGTGTAGGTCTCTCAGCGTACACTCATGTGGAGCTTCCATATTACTCTAAATTTATTCTGATTGCTGCATACCTTGCATCATACAACCCAGCAAGAACTGACAAGCGGTTCTTCCTTAAGGTAATAATAACGTACTTCTTTTTATGTGATTTTCGGAGATTTTCCGAATACAACTGTCTTCTGTGTAGAGTAAACCCCTGGCTTACAAATGAGTTCTGTTCTGGGAGAACATTTGTCAGTAGGATTCGTTTGTAATCCGACAAAATAAGTCTTATACAGTACACCTGTGAAAGTTCGCAATGCAAATGTTATAAGACAGGGACTTACTGTACAGCGATCCTACAGCTGTAGGTTCATCCACGTGAAGATCTAAAAAGAAAATTGTAAAAAGCTTTTGCATAGCCAAAGAAATCACCAACAGAGTGGCACGAAAACCCAGAATGGGAAAAAATTTTTGCCAACCATTCCTTAGACAAAGGTCTAACATCTAGAATGTATAAAGAACTCAAAAAAATCAAACCCCCCAAATTTAGAGACCCTATCCAAAAATGGGCAGCTGAAATGAGTGGACACCCCTCAGACAAAGAAATACAAATGGCAAACAAATATATGAAAAAGTATTCAACATCACTGGTCATTCAAAAGATGCAAATTAAAACAACTTTAAGATTTCATCTCACTCCAGAAAGAACAGCTATCATCAAGAAATCAATCAATAACAAATGCTGGCAGAGCTGTGGAGAAAAAGGAACCCTTCTCCACTGTTGATGAGAATGTAGGCTGATACAACCATTGTGGAAATCAGTGTAGGGATTCCTCAAAAAACTACAACTGGAGGTTCCATTTGACCTAGCTATTCCTCTGCTTGGTATCTTCCCGGAAGAATTAAAAACATTGTACCACAGTGATATATGTACAACCATGTCTATAGCAACACAGTTTGTAATAGCTAAATCTTGGAAACAACCCAAATGCCCAATAACTAATGAATAGCTAAAGAAGATGTGGTTTTTCTATACAATGGAGTATTACTCTTCCATAAAAAAGGATAAACTTGAGATATTTATAGGTAAATGGATGCATTTTGAGAACATACTCTTAAGTGAAATAAATCAGACACACATGGTTACATAGCAAATTATTTCTCTGATATGAGAAACCATAAGTGTAAATAAGGACAAAAACTATAAGAGATACTAAGTAAAAGAAAGATAATACTCAATAGGGAGGAAAATTAGAAAAGGAGGAGGGGGGAAAAGAAGGAAAGGAAAAAGAAAAGAAAGGGAAAGATGTAAATAAAGCTACTGTAAATAGGGAAGGGAGGGGGAGTGGAAGGGAGGGGTATGGAAGAAGGGGGGGAACCAAGATGTATCATGTACAGGTACAAATTAACTATGATGAATGTGATCACTATGTATACAATGTACCAATACATGTTCTTAGTAAATAAAAATAAAGAAAATTATATCTGTACTGAACATGTACAGACTGCTTTCTTGTCATTCCTTAAAAATACAGTATACCAACTATTTTATTGGATTTACATTGCAATAGGTATTGTAAGTAATAGAGAGATCTTTTAAAGTACATAGTAAATGTGTAACTACTACATTATTTTCTATAGGGGACCTGACCGTCCTTGGATTTTGGCATCTGTAGGAGTTCCTCAGTCCCCTGTGAGCACTGAGAAATGACAGTATTTTGAAATTTCTCAGTACCAGTAAATTTCCAAGGGGCAGAGAGTAGAATAATAAATTGTCAGATACGTATTTGGGACTCATTTGCTAAAGTCTTTAAATTAAGATCACAATGTGAAATTTAGAAGAAGGTAATGAGGAAATCAGTCATAAGTTTAAGTGTAAACCCTTTTCATTTTCTCAGAATATTCTCTCTTAAGGTTTTTGTATGTGTTCCATTATTCTGGAAAGCTACTTTTCACCTTTTAGGCTTCAGTTTAAATGTTGCCCTCTCCGAGTGTTCCTCCCTGTTCAACCTGTGTCAAGTAGGTTTTCTTTGTCATTTGCTATTCCACATGATGTTTGCTTTCTTCATTAATAAATTTCTTTTCCTTTGTCAACTGTTTGGCGACTCTTTAGTCTCTTGAGGGCCAGGATCACATGTTTTTTTTTTTGTTTTTTCTCTTTTTTTTTTTTTTTTTTTTTTGCGTGGGGGTTACTGGGGATCGAACTCAGGGCCTTGTGCTTGCTAGGCAAGCGCTCTACCACTTGAGCTAAATCCCCACCCCTGGACCACATGTTTTTTTTTTTTTTGCCCCACTGTTGAATCCTGAATGTCTAACTCATAAATGCTCTCAGTCAGTATTTACTTTGTGAATTGCCATCCTCCTTTAAGAGATGAATAAAACTTTGTTTTTATAGAACTGTTTTAAACATGCGATACTAAATCACTACAGTAAATTCTTTTACCTCTGTTTTATTTTAAAATCTTTTCGTGACATGCAAAAGTAGTCTTGCATCTGATCCAAGTTTAAGTTAGCCTAAAACATTGAACTCTAATATATACAAGGGGATAAGTAGAATAAACATTTAAAGTCTAAGTATTATGTTCCATCCTTTAAACTGTGTTTTTTGGTTAAGAATTACTTTTCTTAATTGCAGCATCATGGGAAAATCAAGAAAACCAACTTTCTAAAGAAACACGAAAAGGTATTTGCATTTTAAATTCTCTCATGGGAGAAAGTTACAAAGTTAGGATAATATAGGGAATGGATGTGTATTAGTCTTTTGCAAATGAGAGCTTGTTTGTGCTAATGTACCATTTAATATTTTAATAGCATTTTGTTATGTTGAATACAGTGGTTGAAGGCATATTTAAGTGAGCTGGTGCTGGAGATAAAATTGAGTTGACAGAGTCTTGTCAGTGACTTAAAAGTTGGTGAAGAAGATCATCTTGAACTGTTAAACACAGCTGATTGACGATAAATGTATTCCTCTTTTGCACTTTAAAACACCCACAAAAATAATGCTTAAGAAATAAAAAGAAGAGGGCTGGGGATTTAGCTCAGTGATTAGAGTGCTTGCCTTGCAAGCACAAGGCCCTGAGTTCGATCCCCGGCACTGCAAAAAAAAAAAAAAAAAGAAAAGAAAAGAAATAAAGAGAAGGGAAACTCTTAAGTCTTAGACAGATGAGAGAGCTCCAAATTTGGAATCATATGGTAGGTAGACACTCAGGCCACCAAACAGACCATAGGAATCTAACACCGAAGCACCAGACCAAGCTGATTTGGCCTGAAGAATCTGGAAAAATTGAGGAATTAAGAGGCACTAAGTATTTTTGAAGGTAGCCAAAGTTGGAACTGGCAGAAGAGTATTTAGACTGTTTGGGTCACTATTCCACTTGGTACATCTAAACCACTGTTGCCTCTCTTGGTAGAAGGTGGAGAATTTTGCTTTGTTCCATAGAATCTGTGAGTTATTTTTTTCTCTCGTTCCTAAAAATAGTTTGATAAAATATATCTCCAAAATTACAACATTTATGTGGGAAATCATGGAAACAGTGCGTGTTTGTGGATCCATATGCATTAGTAATACTGTAAAATCTGTCATGAGAATGAGAAACAAAAACTTTAAATTGTAGATAGTTATTCCTTCTAGGGGAGAAAAAGGAAAACGGAATAGGAAAGTGGGCTTGAACTTATCTGTAATGTGATAAAATTTATTTCTTTATGTTGCATGATTTTAGGATTTGATAAAATTGAGTGGTTAGTACATTGGTATTATATTAACTTCTCTGTACTTTTCTAAATGGATGATTTAGTGAGAAAAACATAAAATTTAAGACCTGGAAAATGATTTCTAAGCTGTCTTTTAGGTATAAATAGCTAAATACTGCAGTTTGTAATTCTGAGTAGTCCTTCTTTAAATGAAAATTTCGTTTCACATACGTGCTCCCCAGCAAAAGAAATCACCAATAGAGCAGGACAAAAATCCACAGACGGGAAGAAAATCTTTGCTAGCTGTCCCTCAGACAAGGGTCTAACATCTAGAATGTATAAAGAACTCAAGAAAATCAAACCCCCAAAATTTAAAGACCCAATCCAAAAATGGGCATCTGAAATGAATGAACATTTCTCAGATGAAGAAATAAAAATGGCAAATAAACATATGAAGAAGTGTTTGACATCACTGGTCATTCAAGAGATGCACATCAAAACAACACGAAGATTCCATCTCCAGAAAGAACAGCTGTTATCAAGAAATCAACAACAAGTGCTGGCGGGGCTGCAGGGAAAAAGGTACCCTTCTCCACTGTTGGTTGGAATGTAGACTAGTGCAACCACTATGGAAATCAGTATGGAGACTTCTCAAAAAGCTAAAACTAGAGGTTCCGTTTGATCCAGCTATTCTTCTGCTTGGTATCTTCCCAAAAGAATTAAAATTATCATACCACAGTGATATATGAACAACCATGTTCATAGCAACACAATTTTTAATATATTGTTAAGTCTTGGAAACAACCCAAATGCCCAACAGCTAATGAATGGCTAAAGACAATGTGGTTTTTCTACACAATGGAGTAGTACTCTGCCATAAAAAAGGATAAACTAGAGTCATTTGTAGGTAAATGGATGCACCTTCAGAACATACTCTTAAGTGAAATAAATCAGTCACTCATGAGTATACATCAAATTGTTTCTCTGAAATAAGAAACCATAAATGTACAAAAAGACAAAGTGGTATAATAGATATTAGGTAAAAGAAAGATAATACTCAAAAGAGAGGAGAACTAGAAAGGGAAAAGGGGAAAAAGAAGGAAGGGAAAAAGGAAAGAAAGGGAAAAAATGGAAAAATATAAAAAAACCTGCTGTAAATAAGGAAAGGGGGAATGGAAGGGAAGAGTGGGGGGGAACCAAGATACATCATGTACAGGTAGAAAATAACCATGATAAATGTGATCATTTGTATACTATGTACCAATACATGTTCTTGGTAAAAAATAAAAATAAAAAAAATTTAAAGTAAGAATATAAGTGCTCCCATATATATATAAATATAATTTCCCACTTTATTTGCCATTGGTAATATGAAATACTTAAATTCTTACATTGCTTCTAAAATCATTTGCTGATAGAATGGAACTTGAACACTGCGATTTTCTAATGACTTGTGGTTATACCGACTGTTTTTTAAATTAAGTTAGTATTTACTATAATTAATCTTTTTAGCACTATTAATGTTGAGCAAGTATGTTTTCCAGGAAGTAGTCCAAAGAAGAATGGTGGGAAGTAAGCAGGAAATTCTAGTTAGGAGTTAAGAATTGGTTTTGGTTGTACATTATCTTGACAGCGCGTGGCTAAGTCGTTTTAACATCCAGTTACAACAGCATAATGGCAATGTTCAGGACTGTGGATGACTACGATTCCTTTAATATCTGTTGATACTAAGAAAATCTTGAGACATATGATAAAAGGTACTGTGATCATATCAGGTGAAGTTCTAACTTAAGGGCCACAGGTTAATTTGTTAGCATCTCTAGGGAAGCAAATATAAATATATTGCTATTGAGGAATTGATAGCACAGAAAACGAGGGCTATAGTTTAAGAAGAAAATCCATGTTCATTATTTTTTTGTTTTTAATAGACAAGCAATCATCTCCTTGGACCAAAACCATTTCCATTAGATCGATTATTAGCAATATTATATAGCATTGTGGACAGCAGAGTGGCTCCAACAGCAAATATCTTCTCCCAGGTAAGCTTAATCATAGGTTGGTGTTGTCATCTTTGTAGCATTCTTCAGGTGGTATAGGTGATACAGTTCCAGGTGTTTATAATGAATAGTGTTCTTGGTAAGTACAGTGGACTCTCTGTTTGTTCTGAATACATGAATTCAACCAACCACAGTTGGAAATATTAAAAAAATGAAATTGCTTTTGTACTAAACAAGTGCAGACTTTTTCCTTGTCAATATTCCCTAAACCAGTGATGGCAAACCTTTTAGAGCTTTCAATGATAACAGATAGTCGGCTGTGCATTGCCAGCCACGGGTTCGCCACCACTGCCCTAAACAATACAGTGTAACATGTATTTGTGGGTGCTTATAACATTTACATTGTAATAGGTATTACAGTATAAGTAATCGACAGATGATTTCAAGTATAGGTGAGGTGTATAGAGGTTATGTGCAACTACTACACTATTTTGTGTAAGAGACTTGAGCATGCTCAGATTTTGATATTCATGTGACCGAGCCTTGAGGTTAGAAAATGAGAACTTTAATTGAAACTTCAAAATATATAATCTTTGGGGGCAATCACCAAAGTTGCATATATTTACAAGTATAATCTGATGACAAAAGCAATTTAATGTTTGTGGCTCTTTTTCTTTCTTCACAGTTCTCATTATCTTGATGCTTAAGTAAACAAGTGGTTTGATAATTAAATTGATGTTATATAAATGTAATTGAATGAAAACAAATTTAAAATTTTTATTTATAGAAAGGTAATCTACAATAGCCTTTTTCTTGTGAATGTACGTTCCAAGTTGATGTGCTTAATTTCTCGGAATTTCACTAGGTGGCAGCAAAAGCATAAAAATAGAAAATAGGACTTTTTAAAGTAAAGGTTCTATTATGAGCATTTTGTTTTAAGTATGTAACTTTTGGTTGAGAAATAGGTAAATAAAATTTACATTTTAGCTAAATTAGTATGAATAATTTGGTCCTAGGATGGTTGTCAAACTTTGTAATGTATTATGTGATGGTAGCTTTTAATTCTTCACTTACAGAAGACTTGAAGTAACAAAGTAGATCATTTTTCTGTATGTCGGCATTTATAGAAAATTATATCTACGGTGTTCTTTAAAAACGGTAATCCAGTCCAGTCAGTATGCTACATAAATAGCTACCTAGATTTTATAGCTCTAATGTTGATAATTTTAAAAATTTAATTCAATTTTAACCTGTGTTAAATGAATTTTCTCTTTTAAAAACATTTTGTCTGAAATTAGTTTTAGTTAAACTTATTTATAGCTTTCTGTATACAGTAGAAAAGGTTTTTATTATGTTCCTTCTGTTATAGTATTATAATAAAGATATAATCTTTGTTGTATGCAGTTGATCCTCACAATAAGTCAGATTAAATGGCTTTCACAAGTAAGTATTTGAGAATTGAAGCCTAGGAAAGTGAGAGAGAATGCTTTTAAACAGACCATCTCATGTGATTGTATTTCTCACATGTCTAAAACTTACCTTTATGGGATACCCAAAAGGTAGTCTATTTTTCCTTCAAGGAGTTTACAACTTATTCTGGGAGAAAAAAATGTCCATAAGTATAATGTTACATAGCTGTAAATGAATGCTAGATGCTACTGCTGAGACGTGCAGAGCAGAAAGACTACTTCTAGAACTGGCCCAATGAAAGAAAGACTTTGCAGTCAAGGTGAAAACTGGGGCTTGGATGTGGAATTGAGTGGGATTTTTTTTCTTTAAATATTTCTAATATATATAAGCGATACATATTTATTGTACAGATCTGAAAATGGGTAAATAAAAAGGAAAAATAATACATTAAAATCAGCTGACATCATATTTTGAATAAGAATTTAGTTAGGTTAGAGATTTAGGAAGAGAGGATAAGAAGACCAACGGTATGGGACTCAGAAAAACAGACACATGTGGGAATCGTCGTACCTGTTTGGTTGAGTGAGATTATGGGTTATGTCGTAGTACTAGTGGTCCTCGTAGTTATGCCTGGGATAGCAGTGCCAGTATTAATAGTCATAATAATATGTACAACCATCATACATTACATACATTGTGTCTTGCTGATGGTGCCTTGCACCTGTTCCTTAGATTGATAGTACATTTGCTTTTTCAGAAATAAACTCTTAAGCAGTTTTATCATCTGGGAGAAAAAAAAATAAAGCAATTACAAACAATGGGAAGTTTCTGACTTAGAAATTTATAATTCATCTGGAGTTTTGAGTATGACACTATGACACTAGGAACAGTGTCGCCAGTCTTTATGGTTTCAGCAGTGGCAGTAATGTAATTAAGAAGTACTTGGGCCCAAAATGTGTCTTTACCTGTTAATGAAGTTAAACTTTTTTAGTCTTGGTATCTGAAGTTGCTATTTTTATTCTTTATCTCTTCTCATTAACATTTAGTAATCAAAACACTGTTATCAATGATTTTGCTTATGTACATTTAATAAATCACTTTAGGAACTTGATCTTGGTAATTCTGATTTGGGGTACAAAGGGTGGGAGAACATACAGGGATAGATACAACTAGCCCTAAGAATTTGACCTTTACTTTTCTTTGGTCGGTAAGGTACCCAAGAAAATCAAGTAGATACTGTGTTCAAGAACAAAATGTGGCAGAAATCATATCTGAAAAGAGAGTGTTTCTCTCACATGCTTTATATTTTTTCTTCCAATTGATTCCCAGTGATCTTTTCTGTTTTTATTCTTTCACTTTTCATTCACCTATCAATACTAAACAAGTACTCTAACCCATAGAATCACAAGCTTATGTTTATATTTTACATACACAAGCTTAATTTTTTTTAAGTGACCAATAAAAATATGAAGTTTCTATTTGAAGTGTTTATTTGATATGAACACCAGATGGCAATATTGTTGCATTTCTAGCTTTAGGAATAACCAGGAAAATTGCTTAACTTGTTAACATTGATATTTAGAGAAAGATTTAATTTGACACATGGGTTTATTTAAATGAAGCCAAAATTACCTGAACATATTTAATAATGTAGGTATATACTTTCATGAAAATATAAGTAAGATTGTTAAGGAATTGTTTGGGTATTTTCTATCAGGAAGTAATTTTGTTTGATTAGTTAAGATTTTGGAGACCATCTTTAAAAGACATTGATACTAAATTCCTTTTTTTCTTAAAGTATACTAAACAAGTTATGCTTTTTAGTTTTTTCTTTCCTTGAGGAAAAACGATAACTCGTTTGGAAATTTTTGAATGTTTTGTTTCATTCTTTATATAGTTTTGGATCCTTTCTTTACCCTTATCTTACATTTACATAAAGGCAATGGGAATAGAAAGACTGTTGAATTTAACGGTTATTTTAAAATGTTAGCTGGGGATTTAGCTCAGCAGTTAGAGTGCTTGCCTTGCAAGCATAAGGCCCCAAGTTCGATCCCCAGCTCCAAAAAAAAAATGTTAAACTAGGTCACTTTTTTTTCCCCTAAGGATAAAATTGCTGAAGAATTTATTTCTAAAATCTTTGGTGTAGGTTTTTGTAGTACTTTTTTTAAATGGAAAAAAGTTTTTTAAAATTAGGGACATTTAGCTCCACATCTTTTTGTATCATATTATCATTAATCTTACGTTTATCAAGTAACATTTTGAAAAATAATTTTTAAGATAATTCACTGTAATTCTGCCACTTAAAAAGTTTAAGTAGTAGTTATTTTGTTATGATAAAATTATTCTGAATTAATATTAAGAAAACAGCTAAAGGATAAGAAAAGGAGCATAGTTCTGTTAAAAATAGTTTTATGTACCATATTGATAAATTGAAAGTTTCAGGAATATCTCATTTCTGAATGATTTCATATTTGGTTGTACAGAATTAAAAAATTAAAATTTGTGCTTTTAAATTTATTTTTATTCGCGTGAGAATAAATAGAAAGCATTTGAGATTATGTGTTAATGTACAAATATCTTTTTTTAAAATTAATGTGTACACTTCTATTTTCTCTGCCTAGGAGTCATATGTACCACGTATCAGGATATGATGTATTTGGACTTGTTGCATGAGTTAAATTTTTTTATCACGAGTCAGTCGTCTCACAAAGATTGCAACTCTAAACTTTCTACTCATTTAGGTGTTGGTTTTATTTTTTCCAAATGAATTTATCCTTAACCAGAAAGCAGAATGATAATTTAGTTATTTTATCTGTGACAGTTTCTTGAAGCAAATATTTCATCTCTAATTAACCATAGCTGTAGAAAGATGTTTTACTATACTTGTTAGAGTAACTTTATTCAGCTGAAGCCAGATTTGTAGCATTGTTCTTCAAATACAAATAGAGATACAGTATTTGTTGTTTTCAGTTTTTTTAAAGTAGATTTTGTTAATGTTTATTTAATTCTAATACATTAAAAATTGAAAATTATTTCATTCAAGCATCAAAGTTAGTCTTTATCTTTTTTTCCTAGTTGGAATTAATGTTTTTCTTTCTCTGTTCTAAATTTTACATAACAAATTCTTTTTTATTAGCTACTACATTTCAGGTAATGTGTTGGAAAAAGGATACAAAGGTGAAAGAATAGGTTAGCTTTCACAGCTTTTCCTTTCTGCTGGTGTGGGTATCAGATTCTAGCTTGTATTAGGTTAATGGTGGGTGTATTGACTCAGAAGACAGGCATGTGCAGAGGAAATAATACCTAAATATTTAAGGGGAATAGTAATTGCTTAGTACTTAAATACAGGAAGAACTAAGGTGTTTTTTTATTTTTTATTTTTTTTTTTTTTTGCTTTAGTAGGATTTGATCATTGATAATTTAGATACTTGTCTTCTACCAAGTGATAACAAATTTGATATACAGACTGTTTTCTTCTGATATGCCTTGAATTTAGTGTTTGGAGCAATGATGTTTGATATCTGTGTCATAAATTTTGTTAATACCTAGTTAAATAGTAACACTTGGAACTTAAGTGATGGACAGAAAAGCAGTGTACTGTTTGTGGCCTGTTATAAGTTGTCTGAATAATTTTCTTTAAAAAGTTGTGTTGCTATATTTCAAATACTTTAAAATAAAAATTATATTAATTGTTACTCTTCTTGTATATACAGTATATCAAACTGTTCTTACAGATTTTTAACCCAAAATACTTCAAGCAAATAAAACCCTTTTACTTAAGAAATTAATTTGCATGTTACCTAACATTGTGGTTCTGTGAGGTTTCCACAAAAAAGTAATTACATTTGTTAAATGCTAGTCACATAATATTAGAAACCATAGTTGATAAAATACTAATACATACTGATTAGAAAGAATTTGAGCCATATAAAATGTAACATCTTGAAATCTAGCTATAAGATATTCACATAAAATAATTTAAGTCTGAATATTATCTTTATAGGCATTGCACTTGGTGGCTAAAAGGGACAATTTTTCTTTAAAAAAAAAAAACCACGAATACTGGAGTATTAGAAATTTCCTTTGTAATTTTTCTGTCCTTCATTTGTCTTGTACCAGCATTCCAGTGTCTGGTAATACCCAGCTGAAATACTTGATGCTATTAAAGTAAATTATGTAAATGACAGAAAATATCTCAAATGCTAACATTTTCTAATAATCTTACTATGTTCTTTCCTTAACGACAACTGAGATTGTAAGGCATTCCATTCCAAGGATGGAAAAGGAGCCTTACTTAATGCCTACTTTGCTGATGAATAGGTCAGCAGGGATGCTGTTTGAAAGAGGCCACTCTTCCCCGGCAGCTAAGAGCGTCACCGCCATGATGCTCAGCCTCCACTGGTGCAGCAAATGAGGTTCTCAAATCTCCTGCTGCCCCCGGTGTGGATGTATTACTGCCCTGCCATCACACCACTGAGCAGTAGGTGCCTATTTCAGATTTTTAAAAAACTGGTTTGGGAGGCCTCAGGATTGAAAAGAAGAAAGTTGATCTATGCTTTTCACTAGCTGCACTATTGTAAGGAATACTAATATTACTCATTGCCAAGGATAATAAAAAGCACAGTATATTTCACTCTATTGCCCCAGGGTAAAAGGTTGTTTTTCTTGTTCTCATTTGTAAAAGGACAGTGTTTTCCCCTACTCTTTTCATCTTCCCTAAATCAGGTATTAAATTTCTCCAGTGTAACCACTTTGCCTTTGTGAATATATCAGTCCAGCAGTAGGCATTTTTACTGAACCCTAGAAAAATGGAACCATTGCTTAAGGGTGACATGTAAAATACTGCCTAAGGGATAAGAAAGTTGCATAAATTATTCTCTACTTTTGTATAAAATAATACATTGGTACCTTATTTTTGTAGGCAATATTTTATAACTGCCTTTCTCAAAGCCTAGTATTGCACCCAATAAATATGCCAAATGTATATGTTAGTCACATTTGTTTGGAAAATGTATTCAGCACCAGTAAATTTTTTTTGACTTAGCATATTTTTGGCGGAAAACATACAAAAAATGTTTGTATGTGCTGTGTATATGCTTGCGATTACATATGCAAGAGGCTCTGCACTATTAATATAGCAACTGTATAGACAAATCCATACATTAGATAGAGCTTTCTATTATGTTTTAATGAGAAAAGGAGTTGTATTAAGAGCAAGTTAGGAGACAAATAATTTGGAAAATTCCATTATGGAAATGGGGTGCTGCATTTAAAAATACTCTATAAAAAATGGTGAACAAGTGGTGGTGCTTAAGGGAGTTTCAGGTGACAACTTCTCAGCACACAGTGAATTGGAGTTCTTTGGAGGAGTCTTGGCACACGTCCCCATTCAGAGTCATAGTACACCTATACATTTGTGGACATACTGCTGTAGACAAATCCTTGTCCCTTTCCCTAGAGTACCTAAACCTAAGTCACCTTTATATTAGAACCTAATTGCTCCCTTACTTTCAGGTACTCTGGTGGGAGAGCATTTTAATTCTGAAAATAGAAAGTAATCATGCCCTGTAATTCAGAAAGGAAACTAGGTTTACTCAGAACTGTCTAATATACTCTGCTGGTGTTGAATGCTGTGTGTTTGTTGATGACTTTTTGAAGTCTGTATTTCTGTCCCTTATTCTGTAGTTCTCCACCCAAATTGGTGACTGAACCTGAACTGTACCTGAATGTCCCATATGTATTACACACTGGTATGATGAACCACATCATTCCCTAAACGTTCTCTGTGGAGTTTGAGCCTTACATTTTAAGATGAATCATTTATTCACCCTTTACTAAGCATATATTATGTGACATACCCATTGTTAGGTGCTAGGAAAACAGTTTAGAGTTTTTAGTTTAGCTAAAAGGATAAATTATCTCTTGAGCTGCGCATTTGGTTGGTCAACACGACAGTCTGTTTTTCCTCTTAAATAGAAATGTCTCTTGAGCATATTATTTTTTTTCCATCCCTACTGTCAGTGCCTTCGATCTGCACCTTCGTTATTTCTTAGGCTGCTGCGCCAGCTTCTAATCTGGTGTGATTGCCATCAGACATTTTCTCACTAGCTGGTCTTCCACGCAGGTATCAGCATAAATCTTAACGAATAAATCTAACCTTATTTTTCTGCTTAAACTTTTTAAATGAGTTGCATGATCTCTAAGACCAGGTCTACATCCCCTCACCTTTTTATAAGGCCCTTCTGAGTCTGGCTCAGTTTCTGCTGCTCCCTTAATTCATCCTGTGCACCGTTCCCCGTAGACTAGCTCCTCTCTGGAAGGATGCTGGTTTTTCTTGCTTTGCTCTGTGGCACGTACTGTACTCCAGGCACTGTGGAGCTCTTGTGCTTCATGTCCGTCTGCCAAATGCACACTTCGCCACCTTCACTATTGACTTGTCCCTCCTCTGTAGTCTCATAATTGTGTTCATCATAGCACACGCATACATAGCATTCACACTGTGTCATTATCATTTTATTGTGTATGTTATCTCCCACGACATGAATTTATCGAGGGTATAGACTGTGTCTGTTTTTGTGTCTCATGCACAGTGCTGTAAACATAAGACCTACTGACTTAATGAACGTCCTCCCATTCTCCTAACACACACTCGGGATCTTTCTGTCTGCTAAAGATTTTGGTTATTTGAGTGCTAAAAGTTCCTGAGTTGAACAGCACTGCCTTTAGCTGCTGTGTGCATAAAAATGCCTGCTGCTTTTTGTTTATCTCAGCATATTTGAAGACTAAGTCTCCTTTCCTTGTTGAATTGCTTTGACAGTATTTGCCTGTCTCTTCCACATGCTGCACTCACCTCTTCTACTTTGTGTAAAAAAGAGCAGTTGAGTGTTGCTACATCACATCATCCAATATCAGATTAAATGTAGTGATTTTTGTGTGGAATTCATACACTGACATTTCACATATTAAGTTCATCTATTTAAATAATTTAATATGCTTTGAATCATAAAGCTTCTCCAGGACAAGCAGGATAGGCTATTTCATAAATCAGTTGACGTACTTACCAACCTATGAAAATATAAAAATAATGAGCATGTGAAAAATTAATTACACTTGTAAATTGATTTCCTTTTGTTGGCAGAAAGAACAGTTTATTAGCCCAGGAACAGGTTCACACTGTTTTTACATCAAGCATTTCCAGCTGAAGCTTGTTAGTGACTGCCTCTCAGATTAAGGGAAAAAAATTCTCACTGTGGTACATGAACTCCTATTGTTAAGACATAAATAAGCAGCTCATCCCCTACGTGGATGAGAACAAAGAACACCATAATACACAGAGCAAAGATTAACTAAGCAAATACTGCACAACCTCATTTAAGATATAAATCTAAAATTATCGTGTATATATAAAGAGATTATCATTTTTATTTTTCTTTCTGAATGTCTCAGTTATAACATAGGAACTAGTCAAAAGAAAAGAATGCATACAATGCATACTTTGGTTTTTGAATCAGATTGTTTTAAGGTAAGATGAAGTAAAAATATTTTATAAACAGTCTCAAAATGCTACTAACATGAAAGCTAGGAAAGTACTATTCTTTTTGAGAGCAAGATGCTTCAGATTTGTAGGAATTGTGTTTGTTCTTGAAGACTGAAAACTAAAATTTTTATTTTGATAAAAAAAAAATCAGTGGAAACATATGACCAAAACCCTATAGGTAAAACCATTGACTTTTAGTGCACTTTTTTAAAAGACAAATTAAAAACTTTGTGCTGTATTTTCTACCATCAAATCTAAATCCTGACTTGGAAAAATAAAACCCAGTCCCTAGGCTACTGTTTAATTCATTTGAATTTCATTCATTCAACTTTGAGCTTAACAAAACAGATAAGAAAAGCAGCTGTGGAAAACCATATGTACTTTCCTAAAATCTGAACATTATTTGCAAAAGAATATGTCTTCATGGGTTATAGAAAGCCAGAAAGAGAATAATCATTTCCCCACAAATTTTAAATTTAAGTAACTAAACTGACTTTTCTTGAAAATGACTGGTGTTTCAGGAAGACCTTTTTATTACCTTTGTTTTTTAAAGATTTTAATGTTTATCCTAACTTTTAGTATATTTGTTGATGATCTGTAACCCACACATGTGTAAGAAACTGCCTTAGATACCATTTTCAATGTTGTCTAATAATTTCAGGTCTTTAAAAATCATGCTTTCTCTTCCACCTTATTTATATTTCTAAATACACCTTGAAAACAGTGTTTATTTGTAATATAGTACGCAGTCTGACTTATAGAAAGGTTATATGTCATTAGGTTAAATAAATTCTACATTGATGTCTCACCTTACACATCTAATAATCTTGCTCACAAGTTTATTGTTATTCTCAGGGCTATTCTGTGTTCCTGAAGCAGGACATTTGTCTATTCCTGGATGCTTCTGTGTCCTCATTGCTCAGTTTCATTTAAGGTTTTTCCTCTGTTATGTCCTAGATTTCTAATTCCTAGAATATTCAAGTCTCCTCTTTCAGTATGGAATATTTCCAGAAATGTCATTTTGTTCACTTTTCTTCTATGAAGCTTTCCTTAATCTGTCCCAACAAAGTTATCTTTTTCTGTATTCTGCAGCTTCTTGTTTAGAGTAAAATAAAGATGTAGCTTTTGGATTCAGATAATTTTCAAATCCATTGCTCTTCTTACCACTCTTAGTTTGGTGACCTTGAGTTATTTACAACCTTTCTGTTGTTTCTTTGTCTGCAAGAATTTTAGGTTTATATACAGTACTTACTTAAGGAGAATTGTGAAGGTTGAAGAAATTAAAGTGCTTATCACAGCGTCTGTCACGTAGAGCCTAGACACAATAATAAATATTGTTCCCTTCTGCCTTTCTTCATGCTTTCCCTGATCCTCCTCTCCATCTTCAGAAAACTGCATTCTAGTTTCCTGGCATCTCTCATATGTTTGTTTAGGTTTCTCAGATAAGAAAACATGCAATATTAACTTTCTGAATCTGGCTTATTTACCTTAATTGTCTCCGATTTCATCCATTTTCTTGCAGATAACTGATTTCATTCTTCTTTATGGCTGATAATATTCTACTGTGTATATATGCAGCATTTTTTTATCTGTTCGTCTGTTAACCAGCATCTAGTTTGTTTTCATATCTTAGCTATTGTGAATTGTGCCACTATAAAATAGGTATGCATGAATCACTATAGTATGCTGTCTTTAATTCTTTTGGGAAGGTACCCAGGAATTGTATAGCTGGATCAAATGGTATTTATAGTTTTAGCTTTTGAGGAATCACTATACTGTTTACAAGAGTTTACATTCCCACCATTTTGGCTAAGGTTTCATTACTATACTGAACAGGAGTGGTGAGAGGGAACATCTTTGTCTTGTTTCTGATTTTGGAGGAAATGCCTTCGGTTTTTCTCTCAATATGACCTTGGCCATATGTTTGTCATTATATAACTTTTACCAATTTGAAAAAAGATCTTTCTATACCTATTTTCTGGTAGGGTTTCTTTTTTTTTTTTTTTTTTAATCATAAAGGAATATTGGATTTTGTCAAATGCTTTTTCTGCATCTATTGAAATCCTTATGTGATTATTTTACTCTTGATTCTATTTAAATGAGATATTCCATTTATTGATTTATGTATTTGAACCATCCTTGCATTTCTGGGATAAAAGTTTGTCATGATGTTTCATCTTTTTAATGTACTGTTGTATTCCATTTATATTCATCAAGGATTTTAGTCTGTAGTTTCTTTCTTTGTTGATTTCTTATGTGGTTTTGGTATCCAGATCATGCTGCTTTGTGGAAGGAATTTGGAAGCATCCCTTCCCTTTCTATTACATGGAAAAGTTTGAGGCACATTGGTATTTGTTCTTCTCTAAAGGTCTCTTAAAATTAGGCAGTAAATCTATTGGGACCTGGGCTTTTCTTAGTTGGTAGATAGTATTTTTATTACTGCACCAATCATTGCTTGTTACTGATCTGTTTAGATTTTCTCAGTCGTATTAGTTCAGTTTTGGTAGATCATATGCTTGTAGGAATTTATTTCTTCTAACTTTTCTGATTTATTGGAATATAAGTTTTCAAAATAGTTTCTAATAATCCTCTGGATTTCAGTGGCATCTGTTGTAATTTAGTCTCTATTTCATTAAATTCCACGCTGGTCTTTATTCTTTCCTTCTACTGGTTTTGGATTTGTTTTTCCTTGTTTTCCTAGGACCTTGAGATTCATCATTCTCAGTTTCTCTAATGTGAGTACTCATAGCTATAAACTTCTCTCTTAGAACCATTTTCATTGTGTCCCACAAATTCTAATATGTTGGGTTTCTATTATTGCTTGTGAGAATTTTTTAATTTCTCTCGATTTCTTCAATGATCCACTGATCATTCAAGTATATATTAGTCCATCTTCTGGTTTTGTTTTGTGGTTGTTTTTTGATTTTTTTGTTTGTTTGTTTTTTGTTTTGCTTTGGTTTTGTGTGTGTGTGTGTGTGCGTGTGTGTGTGCTGTGTGACGAACTCAGGGCCTTGTGCTTGCTAGGCACATGCTCTACCACTGAGCTAAATCCCCAGCCCCTGTTTTTTGATGTTGATTCTTGTTTCAGTCCATTGAAATCTGATAAGATCCATGAGATTATTTCAAGTTTTTAATATTTATTGGGACTTGCTTTGTAACCTAAAATACGATCTGTTTTTGGAGAAAGATCTGTGGGCTCTTGAAAACAATGTATATTCAGCTTTGTTGGGTAGAGCAGTTTGTAGGTGTCTGTTAACTCCATTTGATCTGTACTACAGTTTGACTCTAATGTTCCTTGTCTGATTCATCTACATATTTGTGAAAATGGGGTATTTAAGTCCCCCAGTAGATTCTGTCTGTCTATCCTTTCATGTCAAGTAGAGTTGGTTTTATGAAATGGGGTGCACCAACATTCAGTGCATAGATATTTACAGTTGTCATCTCTTCTTGGTGAATTGTTCCCCTTACCTATGTGTAGTTGCCTTCTTTGTCTCTTCTGACCAATTTTAATTTGAAGTCTACTTTGTTGAGTATAAATATGGCTACTCCTGCTTGCTTTTGTGTTCCAGCTGCTTTTGTGTCATTTTCCATCCTTTCACTTTCAGTCTGTGTATGTCTTTGCCAATGAGGTATGTTTCTGTTAGGCAACATATAGGTAGGTATTCTTTTTTTCATCCAATCTGCCAGTCTGTCTTTTAACTAGAGAATTAAGGCCATTTACATTAAGTGTAATTATTGAATAGTATTTGCTATTTCCTGTCATTTTGTTGTTTTTCTAGTGTTTAATTCATTTGTGATTCTCATTTGTTTATCTACTGCCCCAGTTCTTTCCTTTGGTCTTGTGGTAGTGGTTGTCTTCTTTGTTTATTTAGGATTCCCCTAGATCAGTAGTGGCGAACCTATGACACATGTATTGTTTTTCTTTTAAGACAAAAGATGTTAACGTGTGAGTTGTTTTTTCTATACTAAAACCTCAGTATTCAGGTTTAATTGCAGCATTGGCACTTCGCAATAAATAAATGGGTTTTGGGTTGCAGTTTGGGCACTTGTCTCCAAAAGGCTCACCATCACTACCCTAGGTATTTTCTGCAATCTGGTTTTATGATCATGAGTTTCTTCATTTTTTACTTGTTGTGAAGAGACTTTATGTCTCTTTCAGTTTTGAAGGATAGCCTTGGAGGATATAGTAATATGAGTTGGCAGTTATCTTCTTTCAGGGATTGAAATAAATCACTGCAATTCTTCCTTGCCTTTAAGGTTTCTATTGAGAAATCTGCTGTTATCCTGATGGGTTTGCCCTTATCAGTGATTTAGTATTTCTCTCTAGCCACTTTCAGTATTCTTTCTTTGTTCTTAAATTTTGGCATTCTAACTCTGATGTGTTGTGGAAAAGTTCTTCTCTGGTCATGTCTATTTGGGTTCTTCATGCTTCCATCACTTGGGCATCCATCTCATTACTCGGATTTGGGAAATTTTCTGCATTAATTTTATTGACTATATTTTCTATGCCATTAGCCTTTATTTCCTCATCCTCTTCAAGGCCAATGATTGTTAATTTTTTCTTTTACCATTGTCTAAAATCTAGTGAAGTAGCCTATTCACTGTTTATTCTTTTTTCTTCTTACTCTCTGAATATTGTAGTCCATTCACCTTGCCTTCATGCCCTGATATTCTTCTGATTCATCTTTCCTACAGTGGAGACTTTCAGTTGAGTTTTAAATTTGACTTACAGAGGTTTTTTATTTCCAGAATTTCTGCTTGGTTCTTTTGAGGAACCACTGTCTCTTTACTGAAGGAATAGAGTAAAATCTATTCCTTCATAGACTGCATTTGTTGTCTTCCTTAATTCATTCAGCTGCTTCTTTGAGCTCATTGATTATTTTAGTAATTGATTTGTTCAGCTGTGTATTTGTCTCTTTGATCTCATTAATCATTTTAACTATTGGGATTTTAAATTCTTTGTGTAGAATTTCATTCAGTTCAGTAGCTATGAGATCAACTTTTGGGGAGTTATAAATTTTTGGAGGCAAATTTTGTCATGTTTTCTCATAATCGTGTTTCTGTATTGAGGTCAGATTGACTGGGATGGATACCTCTACTTTCGTTTTTTAGTACGTGACTTTCTCTTTGTGATGTTGTGCTCTGGGGTGTGGGTAAGTCTCTGTGTGATACTACCAACTCAGTCTGCTCTGGATCTCATGTTCAGTCCCTAGCACTGCTTTGAGAGCAGAGAGTAATTACCAATAACATCAACAATTGAGAAGAAAACTGTATATCATCATATAATCAAGAACTTGTTTAAGAAGATCTCTATTATTTCACTAACCTAGGAAAGGACAGAATAGTAATATATAGTAGGCTGGGAAAATGCATTAATGGTATTCAGTTTAATACTAATCATATGTAAAAGAGTTTTTCTAAAAGGGGGAGCAAGCAGAGAGACAGGAGAGCTTATGAGAGGAGAAGTAAAGAGAAAGGAGCTGGATATGTTGGCACACACCTGTAATCCCAGCACTCTTAAGAGGCAGAGGCAGGAGAATTTCAAGTACACGCCCAGTGGGCTACTTCATGACTTAGCAAGACCGTGCCTCAATAAAGAAAGAGGAGAAAGTCTGGGTATGTAGCCCAGTGCAAAGGTGCTGGGTTCCATCCTCAGTCTTGCATAAAAAGAAAGAAATACAATTGGGAAGGTGAGAAAACACATGACATAGGAAGATGGAATACAGTTGTTGAACCAACAAGGATGCAAAGTTAGATAGCTCTGTGAAGCAGTCACTGATGTGAGAAAATGTGGCAGAACAACATAGAACACACACACAAAGTCCAAACTTAAACCAAAAAAAACACTAAATAAGGAAAACTAATCCAGGATTTGCATATGTACTTCTGGGTATTTATAATGGAGACGGTTGCCGTTGGTGAGAATGACACTCCCAGAGTTGCCTTCAGTGCTGCTACCCTGAATGTGCTGTGATCAGGAGCCCTGGTGTCCCTGGGATGCAGGCCAGTGAGTCTCACAGCTAATACCCTAGGTGTCCTGCTGCCTGGCTTATCTCCAGCAGGCCTGGCTCCTACTGCTGCAGCTCATGCAGTCTCTCTAGCTCACAGTTCCTCCTGGTGTCCAAGGTTGGGAAGGCGATAGCCCAAGGTAGTTCTGCCCAGGCCACCTCTCCGCTCCAGTGTCCCAGCTGCGCACAGCTTGCTCAGTCTCTTTCCAGCTCCTGGTGCCTGGGACGCGTAGGGCCGGGAAGGTGACCTTCAGCCCCAGTGTTAGTCCTGCCTGCTGCCACCCTGCATAGCACATGCCTGATTACCATAGCAAACATCTCAGAGCAGCCATGAGTGCTGCTTGCCACATGGATTTCCTGAATGCCAATTTATAAGTATACAGCCTTCTCAGGAATTGTAGAAGACAGTAGAAGAAAGTGTGCAAACTGTGGTCTTTCTTCCCCCGAGTAGTAATAGTCTAAGCAAACTACTTTCAATATTCATCAATACCTAAAGTAAGTCATTCATTTTGACAAAAGATTTTGAATATGCTAAATGTTCTTAAAATTAAATATTTAATTTAAAATTTGATGCTACAACTCTCAAATGTTTTCTGGTAAACCTCTGACATGGCGTGCATATTTTAGTTTTTTCATTGGAAATTTCACTTTAAATGAGAATTATACTAGTTTAAGATGATAGACTAGGAACTGATAATGACAATCATCCTTTTACAGTGTTAGTTTTCCCATCCATTAAATGAGGCATTGCTTTCCAAGGTTCCCAGTCCTGATAGGCTGGCTCAGTGTTTCATTTTGCTATTATTTGTACATTGGAAAATTTTACTTCCTAACAAATTTAAAATGCAGTTCATGTCATATCCTCCAAACAAACAAACATAAAGAACTGTCATCATTTTCAAAAATAGAAATAAAAGGTAGGAACTGGGAAAAATAGAACACTCAGGTTGGGATTTATTATTAAAAACAGTTTTGCTATAATCTTATACTATAGAAGAAATCTAAGATTTAATAGCCCAGATTCGCAGCAGCTTTATGAGAATCTTTGTGGGCTCACAACTTGAGAACAGTGGTTTCAGATCCTCCTGAGGTTAGACCACAGGACGTAACTAGTCATCTGTCTTTAAGTAGAAAAAAATCTAAAACCTATAAATGTTTAAGAATGTATTCCAGTGGCATATCAGTACCAAAAAACTAATACTGATTTTCTCACCTAAGGGCACATTTTATCAAGTGGTTTAAAAAAATCCTTATAAGTATAGGTCAAAATGCTTTATTTTTACAAGTAAGTTTTTGTGGTTTCATAGGTACTCGAACATTTTGAAATAAAAAGTTGGAAGTTCATTAGGTCTTTCTCTAAGCACTGTATATTTTGAGTACTTTGTCAGTGTTTATATTTTTTAATTTAATATTTTCAAGGTAATTATAGATTGATTGAAGTCGTAAATATACAATGCATTCCTTCTTCCTGTGTTCCCTTTACCAGTCCCCTCAATGGTAACGTTTTGCAAAACTATAGTAAGGTGTCACAATCAGGAAATTAACATTAATGCAGTCCAGTAATTGTGTTCAAATTTCCCCACTTCTACATGTATTTATTTCTTGTCATTCGTTTTAGTTTTGTTGTTGTTTAGGTCCTAGGCATTGAACCCAGGCCTTGTATATGCTAAGCATGCACTCTGCCATTTAGTTGTATGTATTCAATATTGTGTCTGTCTGTATATCTTTGGTTGTACGAAATTTTATCCCATGGGAATGTTTGCACATCCACCACCATAGTCAAGATACAGACCAGTTCCATCATCGCAAGGATCCCTCCTATTCCCCATTTATAACCACACTCTTTATCTCCCTTCCCTTTCCCAATCCTTGGCAGTTACTAAGCTCCACCTGTATAATTTTGTCATGTCAAGAATTTGTACAAATAGAATCGTGTATGTAACATGCAACATTCAATAGTTGGGTGTTTTTTGAGTCATTGAAAGTAATTCCTCTGAGGTTCATTCAAGTTTTTGCATGTATCAATAGCCTGTTCATTTTTTTGCTGAGTAATATTCCATGGTATGGATGTACCACAGTTTGTTTAAACATTAACATTCATTGAAGGACATCTGAATTCTTGCCAGTTTTTTGGTTGTTACACATAAAGCTGCTGTAAACATTCATGTATTAATTTTTGAGTGAACCTATAATTCTCTGGGATAAGTGTTTTAAGAGTGAAATTTTTGGGTAACACAGTATTACATGTTTAATTTCATAAGTGAAATCAGTGATTTAATATTATGAGTGAAGTGTGGAAACTGTACTTCTGTTTAGTTTCTTTTGCTTTTTCTCTCACGTATCCTTGTCTTGAGTATCAGATGGTGTTAGAACTTTTAATCAAGTATTATTTAGAAAACTCATGAAGATCATATATATATAAATATATATGCTCTTCTTTTTTCCTTTTTGAGCCGCAGGATTCCTTCTTCTCTCATGTTTGTTTGTTTGAAGAACTTCCCTTAGGTATTCTTTATAAAGTTAGGTCTGCTGGTGACATAGTTGTTAGTTTTATTTAAGAATGTCTTCATTTTCACTTCATTTTCGAGTGGTAATTTTGCCACATACAGTTGGCCAGCTCTTTCTGGCAGTGTGCTCTGCAGTCCAGGGAGGGACGAGCCTGCCCGGGAGGCCTTCTGTTGCTGGTTGCAGATTGGAGATGCTGTGCCTGGCTCACTCTCTGCTGTCGGGTGCAGAGCTGGAAGACTCGCTGCCTCTGTGCTGTACCTCCAGCCTGCGGTTCTTGAGTGGCCCTATCTACTTCCACCTTTCAGTTTTCCTTAGGTTGCCTCTGAGGTTATTTCCAGGGTTTATAATTGTACTTAGCAGGGAAGAACAGTAAATAGGAATCTATGCCATCCTGTCTGGACTGGAAGTTCTCCTGTATTTATCTTTTTCTTTCTAACCCCCTATCTGGGCTCTTTGTTAATATTGATTATCAAATATGCTGCAGGCTAATTCAAAGCTGAATTGAATGAGAAGCCATCTGTAAATTATACAATGCCAAAAAAGATTAAATAATATTTGAATATAGTTTATTTTACTGTTAATATTTAGAGATTTTTTCCCCAACAAAGATTAAGTCCTCCTAAGACATTAATTTATTGGCTGCAAAATATTCTAATTTATTCTTCTTTGCCGAAACTAGAAACTACAAATCACTTTCTGCATTTGAGAACCTAGGAACAAGAACTATTCTTCTGTATCTCTTTTCTTGGTGTGACAGATTTGTCACTGACTCTTTGGTCGCTGAATGAGAAAGACCAGTCCCACCTCTGCCTTTGTGGATGCCGGCACACATGTGCTGACCTGGGGTGGAGACTTTCACTATCCAGAGTCTGTTGCACCCTGACCATCTGCTCAGACTGCCTAAGTACCAGTGCTAACCTAGGGATTCAGGTTTATCATCTTGTAAAGTTGAACAAGGAAGTAAATAAGTATTTTCTGTAACCGTGTTCATCTTTGAATGCATAATACCTAAAATAAGTTCAAGTTTCATATATATGCAATTAGAAATACAAAATAGATAATTTAAGGATTGACTAATGAAGAGGAAGGTGAGTATTCTTATATTTAAGCATGGACAGAAATAATTTTCCAAGGGTTTCATATGTATTTTTTCAAAAATTTTCATTCAGTATTACAAATTAGTATGTTTGAGATTCAAAGTGTTGACTATATATCTTTGTATAGTCTAGCAATGTCTTAATAATCTGGAGAAATGCTTTTAGGTTGTTGGTTTATTTATACACTGCTCTATATAATATTCTCCTGAACTGTGTATTTGTATTTGAGTTTCTAGGTACTGTAATTTTCATATGATAAGGCCAAGAACTGAAAAAATTACTAAAATGAAGGTTTTTTTAATGTGAAAATCAAATCCTAATATAATTTCTTTAGATTTAGTTTTTTTGTGTATTACCCTTTCCTGTATCAGCCCTTTTTTCCCCACAAAATTGAACAATCATTTTATTAATATTTTGGAAGTACTTTTGGGCTGATGCATCCTGACGTGATACTGTGTCTTTTGCACAGTGGACATGATTAATTTATTCATGGAATTCTGGTAGAACTGAAAGTGATTTTAGGGGACTATTTGTTCCAACTTTTTACCTTTGGACACTCATGAAACTAATGAATTTAAGGTATCTGAAATGTTTTGAAATTCAGATTTAACTAGATTAAAGAGATTTTGTGTTTTTCTATGAAAATTGTCAAAGAATAATGTGCTATACAATATAAAGAATATATTATTTATATTGTATATATATAATATATATATGAATCACAGAAAAGTAGAAGCTTTAAGGAAATAACAGTGGTAAAGTAAAAGGTAATTAATTTTTCTTCTATTTTAAAAGAACAAGTACCAAGGAGACTTACCTTTAATAATAATAGGAATGTAGTGTATGATTTTCAAGAGACTATTAGTAACCTATTTTTGCAATGAATCCTTTATGGAAAAATAGAAAGGGTTGAATTTAATGCAGTTTGCTGTAGAAGATTATCGTAACTCTTTTCTCTAAATCTTCTAGTTCATTAACATTTCAGCCCTACTCTCACCATGGAGATCTACCTATCTCTAAACTGGGAACAATGTAAAGTTTGTCTCATCTTGACCTTCAGCAGTACTTCTCCTCTTCCAAAGATCCCTTTATCCCTTGACTGCCCATCCTGTTCTGTATCTCATCCCTTCATAATAAAGGTCTTAAGGTCTTGCATTTTATCATTATTCAGTAAACCTGTTTGTAAATCTTTCTCTAAGTGTGTGTTTTTTCTGGTGTTAATATACCTTCATCATTTTTCTTTTTAATTAGTACAGTCATTCCTTTGTGTCTGCAGGACATAGGTTCCGGGAGCCCTGTGGACACCACAGTCAGTGGATGCTCAGGCTCCTGTATAAAATGGGGGTTGGTGGCAGAGGGGATTGGGAAAAAAAAAGAAGAATCAAGCTATATCATGTACAGGTACAAATTCCATATAGTGAGTGTTATCATCATATGTATCTGAAATGTATCAATAAAATCAATTTTTTTGTGTGTGTATGCTGGCGATCAAACTCAGGGCCTTGTGCTTGCTAGGCAAGCACTCTAATCACTGAGCTAAATCCCCAGCCCTAAAACTAATTTTAGAAATTGTATAGTGTTTGCTTATAAGCTATGCATATCCTCCCATGTACTTTGAGTCATCTCCAGATGACTTACGATACCTAAAACAATGTAAGTGCTATCCAGATAGCTGTTATGCTATATTGTTAGGGCATATGACAAGAGAAAATGTCTATACATGTTCAATAAAGATGCAAGTCTGTTTTTGATAAGAGGTTGGATGAGACTGGATGCAGAACCCGTACGGGGGCCAACTGTATTTGCTTGATGTATATTTTCTTTTTGACTTTCCTTCATGCTTTTATTGTAGATGTGTCTCTTCTAAACAATTGGACTTGTCTTTGTTTTTGTTTTCAATCTTTGATTTCTATTTGAAGCACTTAGTAATATAATGGAATTTTGTTGATAACTATTATCTATCTAAACTACCTGACTTTTTTCTCCCATTCCATAGGTTGCCTTGTCATTTTGCTTATTGTCTCCTGTGCAGAAACTGTTGAGTTTGACAGACTCCTCCTTGCTTGTTTTCATTTTTGTTGCTTGTGCTTTGGGGATTTTATCTGAACAGTCATTGCCAAGAGAAGTGTCAAATAGTTTTCCCCCTATCTTCTAGGAGTTTAATGGTTTCATGTCTTACGTGTAAGCCTTTAATCTGTTTCTTATGGTCCTAGGGATTGAACCAAGGCCTTTGCCCTGAACTATATTCCCAGCCCTTTTTAAAAATGTATTTATTTTTTAAATGTTTTAAATTTTGAGACAGATTCTAAGTCGCTAGGTGCCTAGCATGGGCTCAAACTTGGAGTTCTCCTGCCTCAGCCTTTCTGAATGCTGGGATTATAGTCATGTGCCACCACACCTGGATCTTTGATCTATCTCTTGATAATTCTTGTAAATGTGGTGTAAAATTAAGATCCAGTTTCACCTTTTTGTATATGGATATCCAGTTTCTCAATACCATTTACTAATGGTACTCCATTTACTCCTTTCTTCTTGACATCTTTGTATATGGGTTTTATTTCTGGACTGTTCTGTTCCATGGACCTATATGTGTGTTTTTATCCCAATGCCATACTATTTTGATTACTGTAGCTTTGTAATGTAGTATGGTACCTCATCTTTGTTCTTTCTCAAGATTGTTTTAGCTGTTGGAGGTTTTTGTGGTTTGATATGGATCGCACATTTTTTTTTCTGTTTCTATGAAAATATCATTGAATTTTGTGTAGGAATTACATTGAATGTGTTGATCACTTCGATAGTTTAGACATTGTAACAGTATGAGCTCTTCCAAGCCATGAATGCATATCTTCACATTTGTTTGTGACTTCTTGAATTTCTTTGTTCAGTGTCTTGTAGTTTTCAGAGTATAGATCTTTCACTTCCTTAGTTAAATTCATTCCAAAGTGCCTTTGATGCTTTTAAAATGAGATTGCTTTCTTTATTTCTCTTTTGGATACTTCATGGCAAATGTATAGATAGGCAATGATTTTCATTACTTTACTGAAATCATTTATAAGTTCTAAGAGTTTTTTTTCAACTTTTATTTTTTAGTACATATCTGCAGTTCATGATTACATTCATTGTGGGAAGTCAGTATATGTACATAACACATCTCAATTCTGTTTTCATCCTCCCCTTCTCCCCTCCCTGGAATATTTAAAACATCTCTATAAGGCTGATGCAGTCTTATTTTCATTTTTGGTTTTGAGAATTGAGACTCAGATTGACTAACTTGAGTCTTGCTTGTAAGTGGCAGAAGACAGGTCCTCCTAGCTTTGCGTGTTTTTTTCTCTTACACTGTGTTCTGAAAGCAGAAGATCTGTGTTTGTCCCCCTCACCACGCCCCATGCAGCGGGCACAGACTTGTAACCTGGGCCAGATTTCCAAGGTAATGGATGAGGAGCCCTTTGTTTTAGTGCTAGAGGTGAACTACTTGGTTTCTTCTCTTGAACATTCCCTTTATGACTGTTCTGCAGATTATTCTGATGCTTTTTTTTTTTAATATCCTGATGCTTTTAAGCCACTGGTTTTTTGTTTATTTTCAGCTGAGAATATAATACAGTTTATCAGGCCTGAGCCCTCCCAGCTGTGATCCCCGTTGTGGCATACTTTCAAAAGGTTTGGGATTGGAGTTAAGAGGTCTTAATAAGTGTATTTCTGGCTGCATTCACTTGTTTGCACTTTGGACAAGTCACTGAACATCTCACTTTCCACTCTGGTTAACTTAGTCATTCGAATCTAGCAATCTTTAGTGCAGGGATTGAGAAACTTTGAGTAAAGGACCGAATAATAAATATTCTAGGCTTTTGCAGCCCAGGGCCAAAATAGAGGAGATTAGGTAGATACAGATGTAAGAGAAAACTTGTCACACCTCACCTCATTTGTCTGGGGTTAGTCATCCCAGAATGTGAGTGTACTTTGTGCTCAGCCACCCTCACCTGGAGACATTCTCTTCACCCAGGTGGGGGCAAGGGAGGCACCTGGTGGGCAAGATAAGCAGGCAGGGCTGCCTCTGTCATCAGCTTCACTCCTGTCACAGTGATACTTGGGGCCCTGTGCATCCTTCTTCCTTCCCAGAGAACCCAAGTGTATCAACAGATTTCAAAAGATAGCTAGTATTCAGACCACATTCTGTGATCCCCCCAAAACAAAACAAAAAACTAGCTAAGCTGGGTAAGTAGGAAATTTTTTTAAAAACTTCTAAAATAGCTTGGGAGCTAAAGTAAAAATAAAAATGGAAATTAGAATTTAGATGGAGTACCAGTGGTACCCCCATTCATGAACTCAATTCTTTCCATGATTCTGGTCACAAACTGAGTTGGATAATAACCAAATCAAATTCAGTGGTTAGGTTCATAGTTGTCCTTATGGAGAAATTTGATTCGGTCTGTGACCAGAATTGTGGAAAGAATTACGTTTGTAAACCCAGGCATGACTACTTCCAAAATAGTAAAGTGAAACAATGGAATGAAAACACATAATTCAGTAAAATAAAAGGCAACAAAGGAATGAGGAAGACACAGAAAAGGAAAGACAAATAGAAAGGTTGACAGGTAGAAATACAATTTTATAAAATCATTAGATACAATAAAAGCAAATGGAATATATGGTTCAACTAAAAGGCAAAAGTTGTCACATGGCTATAAAAACTAAATCCCACTACATGCTGTTTACATGAGAACTGTCCAAAGTTAAGAAAGTAGAAAACTGCCAAGCACAGTGGCACATACTTGTAATCCCAGCTTCTGAGAAGGCTGAGGCTTGAGGATTACAAGTTCCAGACTGGCCTGGGCAATTTAGCAAGCCCTGTCTCAAAATAAAAAAGAAGCGCTGGGGACATAGCCCAGTGACAGAGCAGCCATGGTTTCAAGAAGAGAAGGTACAGGAGAAGGAAGAACAAAAGTGGAAAGTAAAGTCAGAGAATGCCAGTGTAGATATATCAATAGGAAAAATACACAGGGTGAAAACATTACCGGAGAACAAAAGGATCATTATATAACAATGAAAAAGTTTCATTTGTTAGTGAAGTATAGTAATTTAAAATCTTTATGCACTTAATAACAAAGCTTCAAAAATACAAAGCAAAAATAACAATTACAAAAAGACCTCCTATCATAATGGGAGATTTTAATATTCTCAGTTTTGATAGATCAAATAGATTTTTTAAATGGTATAGTTAAGATTTGAATAAAACAAATAACAAGCTTGATCTAATAGATAAAGAACAGAGCACATAACAGCTGCCAAGATACATACTCTTTTCAACACATAGCATTTATAAAAATGGGAGACATAACCTAATTGGTGATATTTTTTAATTGAATTAAAAATTAAATTCAGCATTTTGAATGCTGAACTTTGTATTTTGATTTATAATACAAATTAAAAATTAAAGTAATGCTTCACATTTAGTAAATACAGTATTTTCTCTCTATAAAATACTGTGATCTCTACCATGTTTTAATTTGTTAATAAAGTAATGACAGCTGACTGAACACTGACAGTTTTCCCTGGGAAATCATAATAGGGAATGTAGTGGAGTCCCGGAAAGCATAGTAGTTGGATGAGGATGGATTCTGGGCTTCAGTTCTTGCTGTGCCACCTACCAGCTCTAGGATCCAGGGAAAATTACTTAGCATCTCGAAGACTCATCTGTAAAATGATTATAAAAATGTTCACTCGATAGGGTCATGAGCAATAAATGAGATAATGTGTGTGGAATACTTAAAACCAAGCAAATCACAACTATTATTTTTATTGTTCGTAGAATATTCACTTGCATCTGCAAAGTGCTAGTTCCAAATTCAGTGAGCATTTTCATTCCTAAGACATGATCAGGTATTTTACAAAGCCTCCAGATTTTTTCTTGATATTGCTGGCCCTTTTTCCTGATGGCCTACAGGACAGAAGAAAAGAAGAAATTGGGAAGAGACAATAGACTAACCAAAGAATTTAAGCTCTTGGTTTAGCTTGCTTTCTTAGATTTCAGAGCATTTAATACTTTGGTTGGCCTATCAACCAAATGTGTAGTGTAGGTATTTTGTGTGAATGTGTAGTTATTTTGTTGACCTATCAGAATACACTTTTACTTTTGCCATTATTAATTGTTCTGGTATTTTCCTGACTGCCGGATCAGTGATAAGTTTTAAAGCAAAACTAAGCCCAGGATGGAAGCATACATTTAACTCTCACCTAACCAGCTGCCAAACTCTGAGAAACGCCCAACTTCAAATTTTAATTGTTTGATTCTCAAGATAGTATAAGTTTGATACTATCAGATGTTTAATAGAAATTCCATTAAATGCTTACATAGAGAAAAAATGTGTTTTATTTGTTTTTTTTTAGCACGTCAGAGTCATTAATTAGACAAATGTCTTTAATGATTTTCGTTAAGGTTAATTAGTTTGATTCAGCCACTAAAACTATGGCTGTCCTGGTTCTTACATGAGGATTTCAAACATGTACAATTATGCATACAAATTTTGCAAGTAGTCATCCTTTGTCCAAATATTTTTGTGCATTTAGTTATGTGCCTTTATCAAAGTACTATAAAATGTTTCAGAGCAAGGACATCATGTAATCTCATTAAAGGAGGTTCTCCTGAAAATATTTTCTTTCTAGATTACCTCTCTAGTGACCCTTCAGCTGTTGACCCTGGTTGGCCATGATGATCAGCTTGACGGACCAAAATACAAGTGCACAGTCTCACTAGACTTCATCAGGGCTGTTGCAAGGTAAGAGCAGAATAACTGTTACGGTAAAATGTGTTGAATTATATAAATGATACATTAAATATAAAAATTAATATTCTTTCTGATATGTCATTAGTCATTTAAACAAGAAAAAATTATTTAAGTGGCAGGAATGAATAAGCTCCACTATAGAATAAATCCTCTCATCAAACTTATCAGTGATAGAAAAGTAGGAGCAGTACCTAAGATGTTAACTGGCAAAAATCATGATCCCAAAAGACCTTAACAAACGAGAATGAGGGTCAGTGGCAAGGTGGGAATTGACAGGAGTGTTAGCTGTGAGAAAAAAGTTTGTACTGAAACACAATGGGAGAGACCTGACTTAGGTCCTAAGTATTTTAGCGGACAACAGAGCTTTAAAAGCTCAGACTTCAGTAACATTAATAGATGTAGCGTCTTGCTCAAGGGATGTCATAATTCTCTGTTGCCATGGCACATCAGATCTGGTGTGCTGTGTCATGTTTAGAGTTTTAAGAGGAGCACTCACAGGTGGGTTCATGCTGAAGGGGCAGGAGGAGGAGAGTAGTAGAATGAGGAACATGTTACTCCCTGGCTGAAGGATGAAGAATGAGAGAAAGCCTTAGGCAGCACATGTGAACTCTCTCATGTATTTCTAAGACTATCGTGTGCAAAGTGAATGAGCATTGGAAGTTTACAGAGGAGAGTTTGTCAAAACAAGAGCTGTCTAAAAATGGAACGACCTTCCTCAGAGTGTACTTACTGTTACAGAAAGTGTTCAAGCCGTTTACGTAAGTGATGTCACCTCTTGGGCACAGTCTGTCAGGATCGTAGTAAAAGGTAATGCGTGTGTATGTACACTGGTAGGTTGAACGTGATGTTCACAAGCCAGAGCATTTCCAAACTTTTTAGATAGATAACTTTTGTTTTACAATCCTTTTTAAATTAATTGTGAAAAAGTAAATTAATCATGAAAGTATTTACATGTATTTCCAAATTCAGAATATGTAGGCATAAGACATTAGTCAGACAGTGTCCTGCCTGGATATGGATTTGCAGATCTCCTACATGAACTTCTTGATAATCTGAAGACCACAGGTCAACGGCCTCTACCCTAAAGTTTCCTTTGAATTAAAAGTTCTGTAATGCTGTGATGCAGGTATTTGCTAGATTTTTATGGCATATAAAACATGAAATGAACATTATAATGTTCCACTATGAAAAAGCCAAAGCAAGCTTTTACACAGAGAAAAATGAGCAGAGGCTTTTTTTTGGACGTATCCAACATGATCATAAAGCAAGAACTTTATTTTTTTCTAGACAATGATACTGGTATCCCTATATCTAAGAGTCTCTATCAAAGGAATAACTCTGGAATGAAGCCTACTTATTTGAAGGATTTTATTACTTTGAACGTGTAGAGTTGTGCCCCGGCATAATCATAGACGAGAGTTTGTGGGTCCCTACTGCAATGAATGCGCCTGAACCAAACCTGATTTGGTTTTACTTAATCTGTAGCATAGCATCATGGTAATATTAACAGAGACATGCATTTCCATTTACCACCTCAGAAGAGAGCAGGAACTGTTGACCTGCAGTTTTGTCGTAGAACTCTGTAACTTACTTTCTTACTGTGTTTTCTTTACTCTTCTGTCCTTTCCATGGCAATATCCAACTAATTAGCACCCCCTTCTCACAGATGCCCTCTTCTCACATTTCTGTAACATTTTGTACTTCTTTTCAGCCGACTTGACCTCCTGTTCTTTACCTCCCTCCCTGTATTTTCATCTTTTCCAAATTTTCATCCTTGCTGTCTGAACTGAAAACTGATTCTACTCTGGAGTTACGTCTAGTGGTAGCTAATTATTTTCTCAAATCTGAGTCTTTCAAGGTTGGAGGTGATTTCAGCAGCTTCCTTCCTTCTTGTTGCCCCTTCCAGACTATTACTGCTTCTAATTCTTTGAGACTCTTGCAGTCTGTTTCTAGCTCCATAGTTTCCTCATGACTGATTACCTTCTGCCAGTCTCCCAATCAGCTCAGCTTACGTCTTGAGGAATAAAGCACATAGCTGACAGGCTGCTTTTCTGCCTACTAGGTTCTTGACTCTAATCAAATCAGAAATCTCAACACCTACATCCGCTCTGTTAAACCTTCACTCTGTTTCACGGAACAAAATTGAAACCATCAGTTGAGGATTTCTTCAGCTATCAGTGTTGGTGACCATCTTCTCTCTTTTTCACTGCATGTGTGTAGGCTTCTTCATACCTAAAGTGGATTCTTCCACCTGTGCTCCGAGTTTCATATCTTCCTTTCCTCCAGAACCTCCATTCGTCTCAGACTATTTGTCCTTTCAAGTGGCACCTGACACTGTTGACCACTTTCATAAAACTCTTCTCATAGAGCCCATGATTCTGTAGTCTTCTGTTTTTCATCTTTATTCTTTGGCTATTTTTGCAGGAGTTCATTTGCTGGCTTATCTTCTCCATGTGACATATACGTAGAGCTGTTCCTCAAGGCTTGGTCCTAGGCTTTTTTCTCATATAAGACCTTTCTCCCAGGCAATCTTAGCTACATCTGTGAGTCTAGGACCCATCAATATATTAAGAACTCCTTTGTTGTTAAAGGCCAGTCCTTTTGACTAGTATTTTTGAACTTTAATGAATATTTCCCAACTGTAGGATAAGAATACATTTCCAAAAGTGAACTTAGAAATTATAACTTCTGCTTCTACTCACCAGCAAATAAAGGAAAGATCCAGTTTCAGTCCAGTGTTTCCTGTTTCACTGACAAGCCCTGCAGTCTGCCATGTTGCACAGACCTCCAACTTGGGAGTCATCTTGACATTTCTGTCTTCCAGTATCCAGGCATTAACCCTGTTGAATCAACCAACTTCTACATATCACACAATCATTGACTTTTATTCGTTTGTACTGTTGCCACTCTTAAGTCATCATCTTCTCTTTTCCGGTAGCCTCCTAATTGATCTTCTGTCAGCTCTTATCCCTTCTAATTTATTGTCCACACTGTGGCTGCAATGATCTTATAAAAATTTAGTGTCATTCTCCCATTTAAAAATTGTCTTTGAAATAGCCTGTGCAGCCCAAATGAAGTGGCCCTTGCCCTTGTGCCCAGCCACATCAGCCTGTACCTCCTTTCAGTATTTATACTTTCACTATTCTTTTTCAGTTTTTTGTATTCACTATTCTGCTTCTCATCCTTGCATATGCAGCACTTCCAAACTTCTCCTCTCTTCACGTAGCTAACTGCTACGTAATATGTAAATTTCAGTTTAAATACCTGTTTCCTTTTTATTTGTTTGTTTGTTTGTTTGAGACAGGGTCAGCTATTCATTTCAGGCTGGCCTTGAACTTACAGTGATCCTCCTGCCTCAGCCTCCCAAGTGCTGGGATTACAGGTGTGCGCCACCATGCCCAACTAAATGTCTGTTTCTTTAAAAAGCCTTCTCACACATAGGACCACCACTATCACCTCCTCTCACACATTGTGTTAGGAAGGTCCCATTTTGTTTTTCATGACATTTATCGTTTTAATTAATTGTATAGTTGGAGCCCATCTTTCTTTTTGGAATATACGGTAAGTCCATGAAGTTCAAAGCATAGACTGTTTATGTCTGTCACTCCCTTATTGTCAAAACTAGCACAGTGCTTTAAAGTTAGTACAGTATGAGCAAAATAAATAAATACCGCGTGTAGTTCCTATAGTTTTCGGTAAAGTAAAAACTTGAGATGAAAGAAGCCACGTGGTCGTGTTCAGAGAGCAGGGAGCTGGGCACTGAGGAGACAGCTCATTCCAGAGCAGAGTTCAGTGGGTAAAGGGAGAGGGTGGCTTGCTTCTTGACGTCTGTGATCATAGAGCACAACCTGAACATCCAGAAGAAGGGAGTTAATAATTCAGTGCACGTTTCTTTTGGAGAAAAAAAAAAAAACTGCATTTGTTAAAGTCCTACTTTTGGAGGAAAAAAAGTGCAGGAAAACAGTCATGATACGAGCTTAAGTGGATACAGCAGTTACATATAAAGCTGCATGTACAAGAAAACTAGGAAAACCTGAGGGAAGAGCATAATGGTCAAAAGTGAATTGCTGCCAGAAAGCAAGAAATGTCTCTGATCTAATGGTGAAGCAGGAATTTGTGACTAGAGCAGGAGCACTCTCAGTGGTAGGAGGGGGGAGAAGTCAGATTGTAGTACACTAAATAGTGTTTACGAAAATGTAGTTGCAAAAAGTACAGATATTTTTCGTTTATCATTTATTGTGTTGCCCAGTATTTACAGAACACTGTGCCAGGCTTTGAGGAGATAAGCAACAAGCATAACACAGCTGTATGCTATCCTCATGGGCCTGTGTGCTACGATTTTATATATATTTTAAAAGATATGAGCATCTTTAAATGCTGATAGGAAAAAACATAGGGAAGGAGCGTAATGACACAAAACAGAAAGAGATTAGCTTAAAGCACAAAATCTTTGACATGCTATCTAAGAAGGAACATGAGTTGAAAGAGCCCTGGATGGGATACAGAGCCATCTTACATTATAACAAGAGAAAAAGACATTCAGATGGAGCCGGGTCTAAAGGTTTGCTAGCGAAAAGAGGAGGTTCTGGTTTGATGGCTTCTATTTTCCATGTGAAGGTGGAGGTAGAACTGTGACTAACTGCAGAAATAGTAGTGGTTTGAGAGAAATGTGCAATTTGTGAAATACCTGCTGTTCAGGATGGAAGAGAATGCCGACAAGGAAAGCAGCTTGCTGGGAGAGTTGAAGTTCTTGACCCTGGATTTACAGTGGCACCAATCCACGAGACTTGTGATCTTTTCCGACAGCATTCCATATGCTGACTACTAAGACAGCAAATACTTATAATTGAAATCGCATAGTATTGGGGTTTTGCCAGGTGAGTTCAGTGGATGCTAGCACTTGAAGTGATGAACCGTGGAGTCCAAGCTGGACAGGAAGTAAAGCCACTGAGAGCCTAGTACTCAGTTCAGTGTCTGGCACATAGACATTCAGTAACTAATTTTAGGTCCGGAAAAGGGAAAGGGGTTTGTGGACTGATTGTCCCAAGGCATCCCATGTAGCTTAAGTGGAAAACATTGGGGATGAGAAGGTAGAATGCATGAATTTATGTTTTTAGAGTTAGAGCATTTCTCAGTATAGCCATGACAGTAGAGAAGGTGGTCATTGGAGATGAGAGGGTGAAGCATGCAGTGTTGTTGCTAGCTGATGCAGGTCTTAGAATGGAAAGGAAAACTGAAGTGGTTGCTAAATTCTTCAGTGACTAAGAAATAGTGACAAGAGGGTAGAGTCCAGTGGTCTGGGTCTCAGAACAGTTTTTTGCACAAGGACACCAACTCCACCCCAAACTGTCTATGGTACAGTATAGAGCACTGAACTTTGATTGGAAAGAGCTGAAGAGAAAACTGTCCTTCTCAGGGAGGCAATTTTCATTTAAACCCAGGGTGGAGGTAGGGGAATCTTAGAAGAGGTAGAGGACATAAATAGCTTGAAAAAAATAAAAATAAATAAATAAATAAATAAATAAACAAACAAACAAACAACTTGACCAGGAACATGGGAAGGTTTGGGCAGGGAAGCAGTAGGAAGCTGGTTCCAGAAAGGAAACACAGAGTATAGAGGTAGACTATGAGAGAGAACAGATGACAGATGACTGAGAAACTTGGTAAATATCGCAGTTGGACTGTTCTTAGTGAATGGAAATTATAAATGTATAATTGTTTTTCCTCCGTAATCAATGGGAAGATACTGCCACCTAACTTACTGTTGCAAGTTAAAGTTAGACAATTGCAAGTTGTCAGAAGAAACAGATCTTTAAAAAGAACCTAAACTCAAACTACCCACAAAAGTAAAAAGAAAAAGGGGTTGAGGAATTCAGTTCAAGTGGTAGAGCACTTGCCTAGCTAAGCACAAGGCCCTGAGTTCAATCCCCAGCACCTTAAAAAGAAAAAACAGTATTGACAAAATGAAATAAAAGGATGTAGACAAAATTAAATCCTTAAATGTCATTATAATTAGCTTGTATTATTCTAAATTCTGATTTAAATGTATATCTATCCCATTTCCAGCTGCTTATTTTAGGTAGTAATGATGTTCCATGGGAGAAAGAATTTATTACACTGTATAAAAGTTACCTTAAAATTATATTTACACGATTCCAATATACATCTGAAGCCATGAAAACTCACAAAAGTAAATGCAAAGCACACAACTTTTTTTTGTAAGCTAATGCTTTCTTTAAAGTGGATTGTTTGGTCTTTAAAGCAAAATGTTACTTTATGTGTGACGTAATTTTGGATGTTGCACTTGTGGTTATTCTGTCAAATTCTGGCTTGTTTTACAAGAAAGTATGTGTGGATCACTTGGCAAGTCACCTGTTTCTGTAGAGGGCTAGAAGAATGAAAGGATTATTGGACATCTTGGGCAGTAAATGTTTCTTAAATGAGCAATCTTACATATTCAACTGTATGATGTGATTTGCTTGAGGACTTATCATTGACAAAGCAGAGAAATGAAATGTAAAGCTTTTATAAATGAATGTATTTAAGTTGCTTAGGATTTTAAAGTCAGTCCATTTATTCTGTTAAAGAAAATTATAGTACATAAATCATGCTGTAGTAACAAAAATAAGCAGTCCTACCACTAATCATAGTATTTTCATTTGTTTATGGCCCTCCTCTCATCTGTTAGGCAAACATTTCTCCATAGCTGTCACTACATATGTAGTTGTATTGTCTGTTCTTTTATTTATACCCTTAATAGTGTAGGTATGGCCTCATGTTGATCATTTTGCATGGCTACATTAGTACCTTAAATAATGTCTTATAATTTAGGGATTCCCCTAGTGTTCAAATTTGTTTTCCTCTTAGGTGTTTGTAAACTTTTCGTTGTCAGCCAAAGCCAACAGCAAGAAGGATGGTAAAACAACATTTTATCTTGTCACTTCACATTTATAACCTTAAGACCCCAAATCATTGTAGTGAAATGTGCCTAGTAAGATGTACAAATTCTAGTTGCCTTTTCTTTCAGTGATAAAAAGTAGTCTGCTAAATACATTTCCTTTCTAAATCCTCTGAAAAAGGTCTTTTCAACCAACAACATGAATTTTTAAAATCATTTTTATAGGTACTTTGTTGCCAGTAAATTTGGGAGAAAGAAAAATACAAAAAATAGCATTCTGATTTAATAAGCATGCTTTCTGTATCTTTTCCATATAAGATTTTTTTAATTTAAGTAACTAGTTTTATCACTGTTAATGACAACAATTATTTTGGCAGTGTTTCTGTGCCATTTGGAAAGGTTTGGTATTTTTCAGAGAGGCACTGTTACAATCAAAAAGGGTATTCTTCAGTCTAGCATTTCGGCAGTATAATAGCCTTAGCATCTCACTTAAGCTATTTTTAAATGTGTTTTCATAAGCACTATCTATAGTTCATCATCCAGATTTTTAGAAATAATTGATGTCAGTCATTCGCTTAAAAACTCTTTTAGAAAGTGTATTACAAAATGATAGACAAAAAAATTAATTGATGATGGTGTTAATGAATAAGCATGCAATTAGTGACTCTTTAAAAGGCTATTCTCATATGGGTGATTATTTTGCAGAATTGAATATTTAAGGCTTTAATTTTATACTTATGTCTAGATGATTATATCTAATTATTTTGACCATTTATTCAAATAATAAACCTCCAAGTCTGAATATTTATAGTGAAGAATGAGTTTGGAGAAAGGAAAATAATTATATGTCTCTCTCCCTCTGCTATTTTATTCTGCCTCCATCAGAGTACAAAAATATACATTCACATCGTCTGTTTGTTGTATCATATTCTTAGATCATACAGATTTAGTTACAATACACATACAGGTCAACCCCTTTTAAAAGACTGAAAAGAATAAAACTACCAATGAGGACAGATGAGCTATGCATTTATGTAATGATAAAACAGGTGTTTTGGAAGATAAACAATCTTCAGAAGCAAAGAAGATTTAAATACTTTTGTATCTCTAATTACTTTATTCTGATTATCAGACAAAAAAACAAGTAGCTTTCAAATCTGTAGTATAATTGAAATACAAAATGTTGAATAGCTCTAACTTTATATCCATTTTTCTTAGAAAAGTGAACTTTTTTCCATGGCAAAAACTTTTTCAAAAGATTTTTAAAGAAATTGTGTTCCTAGTGAGATTTTTAAAAATTAGTATCAATCCTATCAGAGTGCTTTTGATAGCACTAGAGAATTATTTAGCATTAGTTCTGAATTATTTGGCATGTGCTTCCCAGAATCATACTAAGCTGAGCAATCTAGAGGTGAGGATGCTAACATATCTGTTTTTGTTTATAGGACGGTGAACTTTGACATAATAAAATACTTGTATGATTTCTTGTGAAAACAAGCTTCAAAGCCATATGGACACTGTGACAATGACTGAGCCAAGCTGCGTTCATCCAACTACTTGGCTGGCCAGGGAGAGGAGTTCTTTGGCTCTATTGGATTTGTCCAAACAGGTGCTGGCCCAGCATGGAATCTGATGAAAATATTCTGATTGGCCTGGGTGGATGCGAGCAGAAGACTATTTACTAGGGACCCTGGAGTATTTGGAAGCAATGTGTTAATTATAAACAGCAGGGTTTGAGCACAATCTGTTCTACTCTTAATGATGTTATCTTAACACTGAAATTGCCTGAAACCCATTTACTTAGGACTACATTTTGCTCTGTGAACTATCCCCTGCGCTTTGAACGTGCCAGCAGCCCTTGTTTATATGCCTAGTCTTTTCACTTCCTCTCCACAGGAGCCTCAGCAGTTGCTTGCCAAAGCAGATTTCCTAAGGCCACCATTTCAAAAGATCATGGTTGCAAAGTGTAATAAATAAAAATTATTTTAAAAATCCAAGCTTGTATGTGCTTATCTTTTCACCCTAATTTTCTCGAAAGAGAAGGCAGCTCGATCAGATGTAGACCCACTTTCCATCTCTAACCCTGCTTGATCACTTGACTGCTTGTGTGAGGTTTATCTGGTCACTCTCTTGTGATTAACTGCTCATGCCAGCTTTCTATCAGCAAATGTTTGTATCAGCAATGCTTTTCATTTCTTGCTTACTGCTTTTTTTTAATCATTGGCTTTTAAGAGTTTCACAGTAATTTTTCTCCTTATATTACTTTTGAATTCTGGTTCTGATTTTAAGGTTTCTGTTAGCATTTGAATGCTCAAAAATTATTTTGAGCAAATTTAAAGTGTTCAGTTACAGAGTTTAGTTTAAATTTCAGTCATATTTTATTCCTTCACTCCTTTTTTGGAGAAAACTTTTCACAGAAGGCATTCCTAGGCAGGATGCCTTTTTATGTACTGATTGTCTGCCACTATCTGGTTGAAAGAAAACAAATTATTTTCTACTCATTTTTATTTAGAGGGATTGAGTAAAAGAGAAGGAATGGAATTCCATTTTGCCTCCCTACATGTGATAGTAGCCTGGGAGGACTTTCTAGCCCAAATCATGGCATCCACATCTCTCAAATAGTGCATTTCCTCATTTTTTCCCACAGAAAATATAAGTTTGTATTGTTTCACAAGGTGTTTGGAGAATAAAGGACCAGGAACAAGGCCTGTGTAGTGCAGATTCAGTCTCAGGTTTCCTGCGTGTAGAAATCAATGTATCATCAATTAGAAAGCAATTGGGGTAGCTAACTCAAGGAACCGCAATCCCAGCTGGGATAGTTCTCGTCCTCTCACATTTACTGTGCAGCTGCAACCTGTCATGACCAACGTGAATTTTGAGGAAAAATCTCTGGGACATCAAGACGTGGAGAGATTATCACATACACAGGAAAATGGTAAGAGGACAGAAAGGAAGCAAGTTGCCTGTAAATAACCGTCCATTCCACCTCTTCACTGCTGGTCACCTGTCTCCTACCTGGCACTTTCCTATCCTATACTACCCACACCATGTTGCCACCCCCAAGTGTGGCTTCCCTGAACAATTCCTTGTAACTACATTGTTCCTGCCCCTGACCAGGCCATCAGAACTTCGCTGTTTGTAATTTACCTTCTAATGCCTTGCCGAATGACTCACTAATTTGATTAATTTAGGTAAACAAAGACTAACAGAGCTTAATATGGATATTAACATTTTAACAAGGGTCATCTGCAAATGGAATTCTCTAATTGGAAGACGTAAATCTCCAATTACAGGACAAAATGTAATTGATGAGAATTATGCTGACCAGTGGGCAAGATATTTCTGTTAAGAGAGGAGGCACTTAAATTATACTAAGTGTCTACTTGGATCTAAAAGTGATTTAGATGGTAAAAGAAGAAAGTTACTAAGCTGTATGTTTTTAGGTTTTAGGTTTTTAAATTATGTATAGGTAATTTTCATTTCACAAATACCTTCTTCCAGTTAACATTAGCCATGTATACATAGATAAAGACCTTACTTGCTCTGCTCTCTTTCAAGTCATTTTCAATCCCTGGACCAGTTTTCACTGCCGAAGCAATTTGTTTTCAACCATGGAGGAAGGGATTGGATTCCACGAGGCTGGTCTCATTAGATGGTGAGCATTTTAGAGCTTTTAATGATAACAAACAGCTGCAGCATGCATGCCATACGCTCTGTAACATGGTACCAGTTGAGACTCGGTGATATAGAGCCAGGCTGCCTTGGATCAAATACCAGCTGTATCACTACTAGCTGTGCGGCCTTAGGTAAGTTATTTAACTTCTGTGTGCCCGTGTTCTTACCTGTTATGGTTTGGTAACACAAAAGCCTATGTGTTAAAGGCTTAGTCACTATTCTCTGGTGCTACTGAAAGATGGTAGAACCTTCAAAATGTGGGGTATAGTGGGAGGAAGTTAGGTCACAGGGGTGTGGCCTTGAAAAGCCTAGTGGAACCCCAAAGCTCTCTTCCTTAATTCCCAGCCGTGAGGGCTGAGCAGTGTCCTCTGTCACACGCTTCCATTGTAATGTACCACCTGGCCACAGAAGCAAGAGGACTCAACAACTATGGACTGAAATCTCCAAAACTGAGAGCCAAATCAACTGTCCTTATTTCAGTGGATTATATTAGGTTTTTTGTTACAGTAATCAAAGCTGACCGATATATCTGTAGGGTGAAAAATAGAATTTACATGATAGAGTAGTAAACAAGGTTAAATAAATTGATTTCTCCAGAGCAGTAGTTCCCACCTGGGGGCAATTTTGGCTGCCAGAGAACATTTAGCAATTCCTGATTTTCGGTTGTCATCCTTAGGTATAGGATCAGGGAGGTTGAAGGCGAGGGATGCTGCTAAATATACTAAAGCAAACTTCCCATAACAGAATTATGTAGTCTAAAATATCATACCCTGACCTAAGTAACTGATACATAGTAAGTGCTTAATGAATGTTAGCTATTGTTATCATGAAACATTTGTAGTCTAGAAATGAGTATCAGACCTAGAGAAATTATTTCTTGAATAAACATTTTGAAGTTACTCAAATGGCCACACTACCTTGTATTTTTATCATTAGAATTGAAAGGTTGTCCACCAGGTTCTATCTAATCCTTATGTGGATTGCATTACTTATTTTTCTTGATCCTGTGTGATAGTTAAAAGTATAAATGAGAATGATCAAATCAGAGCAGGTGACTGAAGGTTTAACGTTGTTTGCCCTCAAGGTGTGATGACTGAGCAATTAGTTACCAACAGTTAACCAACAGCTGATTAATTAATGTTTTCTGAAGCATGGAGAACTCAGACAGTAAGAACTTCCTACTCAGTCCCTGCGCAAAGTATCCACCAGTTTGTTTGTGCTATGCAAAAAAACAAAAAGAGAATGGACCAAACCCAAGAATAATGTGTTCCTTAACACATTAAGTACTTGGTCTCAAAAATAGTAGATGAAAGACAAAAACAGCCCTATGTGTGCATCAGAGCTGTAAGAAAACTCCATTGCTACCTGAAGTCTCGTGCTGTCGTGTACCATAATTGTTTGCAGTTTATGCCTTTAACCACGAGCAGAGAGTTGGATTGGAGATAATTAGACCAGAAGTTGATATTATTCAGCTTCATCTCCTACATTTTGAAAGCTTCATCTACTACAAAGTGTGACTGCCTATCATGTGAATAGTTTGGATAATTTTGCATGTAATTTCAGTCTGCTGACACGATTTGCTTTCAAAAATGCTTAGTAGAGCTCAAAGAAATCTCCTATCAAGATAGCAACGTTTCGCTCAAATTTGCCATTAAATGCCCTGAATACACAGTTAGTGCTCATTTTCAAGCAGTGACACACATTCATGAGACACAGTATGAGAAGTAGAAATTTGGTAGAGCAGAGAAAATCATAATCAATTCATTCATTTAACTGCATGTTGATGCACAGTAATGATGGAAATTTTAGAAGGCATTCCAACTGTTTGAGTAAATAGTGGTAGCTTTGGCATGATGGAAAGAGCCTGTGTTTTAGAGGCATTAAAGATTGGCTTGAGTTTTCGATAACCCATTTCAATGATCTTTCAAGGAGATGAGGTTCTGATTTAATGACAGTTTCCATAAAAGTATATACCATTAATTCCACAAATACCAAGTACACTTGTATACCAAACATTGTGGTAGCTGTACGTTGTGATAAGGATACAGCAGTAACAAAGGGGACAGGTTTCTGATCTGGACAACAGGTATTGCCATTGGTGATAGAGCCATTCCCTGAAACCAGAAAGCTTGTGGGACTACTACATCTATGGGGTGGAGATCATGAGTTCCGTTTTGTACATGTTGCTGTTGAAGGTGGTTGTGGGATCCAAGTGGAAATGTGAAGTAGGTAGTTGGGTCCAGGTTGGAGATCAAAGTTACTACAGATGTAAGTGTAGATCTTCAGGATAGAGACAGTTACTTAGTGATTAGATGTCTTAGTTTTTTTGTTTTTTTGTTTTTTGTTTTTTTTGGTGGTGCCGGTGATCGAACTCAGGGCCTTGTGCTTGCAAGGCAAACACTCTAATCACTGAGCTAAATCCCCAGCCCCTAGATGTCTTAGTTTTTAAAGTAGCATCCATGACATGGTGAGGGAAAAGTCCTCTTAAAGAGAGTTAAAGAAAATATAAAGAAAGTGATCCTCACCATGCTTTTTAAGAACTACAGGTTAATTGTAGTTTTTCAAGTAACAATTTTCCACCATTCATATTGCTCCCATTCACTTCAACATAGGAAGTGACAATAAGGGAAAGTATGTGGCTAAGTCCTGTGTGGTCCAAAATGAAAAGCACACCCTGCAGTCTTGGTTTGTTTCCCCCCCCCCCCAATGCTGGGCAATGAATCCAGGGCTTCCACACTGAGCTATATCCACAGCCATTTTTTTTTCTTTTTTTTATTTTGGGATAAAGACTCACTATGTGGCAAAGTTAGTGAGGTTGGACTTGAATGTGTGATCCTCCTGCCTCAGCCTCCCTGGAGCAGGGATTATAGGCGTGAGTCTTAGAGAACGTTAGAGCACACATTTGTCCACATGCTTACTCCACTTCCTTATGCCTAGGTGTCCAGGCTCAGAGAGGCAGTGTCCCAAAAGAAACAGCAGACACTGCATAGGTTTTGCTTATTCAACCTCAGAAGTCTTCCAGGATCACTTCTGCAGCATTCTGTTTGTGGAGGCCATGACAAAGACCTGCTTATACTTAGAAGGAAGGGAATTAGATCTGCCTCCTAGTGAAAAAGAGTAAAACAATTTGCAGACATGCTTTACATTGCCACATGGAACATAATAGGCTGGAAATGATTTGGAATGCATAAAATATGTCAGAATTTGAATTGGGAGGGTAGAGATTGCAGGTTGCCCCCCCACACAGCCACCAGGATCTTTCCTCTCTGCTTCTAAACCATCAGAGCCCTGGCTTCAAGAAGGCTAGTGTGGTTCCAACACAGGAAACAAGAGCAGTGGTTGTTAGAGAAGGGATGAGAGATGTGGGCCAGGTCACATGCAGCCTTGCGGGGGCACTGAGGTGCTGTGGTTCTTGTCCTGTGTATTGAGCACAGGACTCACAGGACCTTGCTTAGGTTTGGGAAAGGATCTGTGTGTGATACACAAAGAATAGGCCAGTGGGAAGAGGGGGAGCAGGGACAGGAAGACAGAAGAGTATTAAAATGATGTAGGTGAGAAATACAGTAATGGTGGTACAGAGAAGGGTGTCAGTGGCAGAGCTGGCGAGGCATCCTCAGACTCTGGCTATCATTCGAATGAAACTTCTTCAGGACTTGCTAAGTAATTGGTTGTCAGCTGTGAAAGACTAAAGGAACATGCTGAGACTTTTGATATGATCGTCTGAGTTGACCCTAGCTGAGGTGAAAAAGACTGAAGGAGCAGTTTGGAGAGAAGAGAGAAAGGAGTTAGGTGTTGGCCTGTTGAGTTGGAATTTTCTTTTAGGGATCTACTAGAATTTAAGGCATGTGTCCCTCCAAAATTCTTACCTTGGAACTTAATCCCCAGTGTGACAGCGTTGAGAGGCAGGGTATCCGGGAAGTAACTGGTTCATCTGGGCCCTGTGCTCGTGAATGGATCAGAAGCTCACAGAAAGGGAGAAGGAGCTGTTTGCCCCACTCTGCCCTTCCATCTCCGTGTCCTGGGGGCTCGAAGGTCCTTCCCTCTGCAGGATGCAGCAGTAAGGCCCCGTCCCAGAGCAGACAGCAGCCCGCACCTGGGACGCATCTCTCAGTACCTCGATCTTGACTTCCAGTGGCTAGAACTGTGAGAAATAAACTTATTTTATTTATAATCACTCTGTCAGCAGCATTTTGGTATAGCAGCGAGCATGGACAGTATCTAAGTAGAGACATCGAGGAAGCAGTTACACAGACAAGTCTGAAGCTCTCCCCTCTCTTCCATTTAATCACCTTCTTGCCACTTCACTGGGATATGAACCTACAGCCTCCCCACTGAGCTACACTCTCAGTCTTTTTTAATTTTTATTTTGAAAAGTTGCCCAAACTGGGCTCAAACTTGGACTCCTCCTGCCTCAGCCTCCAAAAGTACTCGGTTACAGGCATGTGTCACCACACTGGGATCTAATTCTCTTAATGTGCATGTGACCACTGGCACTCAGGAGACCGAACAGAGTGAAACTAAGAGGCCTGTGTAATTATTAATGCAATAAAAAACCAAGCAGCTAGAAATCTAACGAAAGACAGATGACTTGAAATCCAAGAAAGAGAGGACATGAGCATTTGCTTAGCTGGGGCAGATTCTAGATATCACACAAGCTAGTAAGAAGAATGTAGTTAAGAAATAGTTCCTATACCTGGATAATTTTCAACTACGGATATTAGACAATATACTTCTAAATAACTCATTGGTCAAACAGTTTGCCTCAAAGAAAAATTTTAAAATGTTTTGAATTAAGTGAAAATGAAAATACAACATACTAAAATTTGTGAGATCCTGCTAAAGCAGGGAGTGGATTGGGAATTGATAGTATTGAGTGCATATACTGAGGGAAAAGACATATCTAAGCTCAATAGCTAGAGTTTATACCTTAAGGAACTAGAGAAAGAAAGGAAAAATAAATCTAAAATACACAGAAGAGAGAAAACAATAAATATTTGGGTAGAAATTAATGAAATTCAGACAAACACAGAAGAGAAATTGGTAAAACCTAAAGTGATTCTTTGAAATTATCATAAAACTGATAAACCTCTTGTCAGGCTAAAAGGAAAAAAAAAGAAATGACACAAATTATAAATATTAAGATTGATAGAAAGGACATATAATAGAAAGATATAAACAGTTCCATGTCCATAAATTTGACAATTTAAGTGTAAAGAAACAATTCCTTGTAAGAGATAAAAAGCACAAACTAAGTAAAAAATAAATTATTCTTTATCAAAATTAAACATCTTTCCTCTTCAAAAGACACTATGAAGGAAATGAAAAGACAAGCCATAAACTGGAGAATAGTGATGAAATAGGGCTAGGTCTAGAATGTATAAAGAACTCACATGATCCAATAATATCAAAACAACCATGACATTTTTGACAAAAGATTTCAAAAGACACCTTATCAAAGAGGATAAAAAGATGACAGTCAAGTACATGAACAGTGGTCCCACATTGTTAATCAGTAGGAAAATAAAAAGAACCACAGTGAAATACCACTCCATACCTATTAGAATGGCTACAGAAAGCAAATACACAATGGCAAACTGATAGTATTGAGCACGGGAAAGGATGAGGAGCAACCAGAACTCTCAATGTTGTTGATGTTGGTTGGATGCCAAATCCCACAGCAACTTCAGAAAACACTCTGCCAATTTCTTAAAAGTTAAACATACACATACCATACGACCCAGAAATTCTTCTAAGATTTTATCCAAAGAAATGAAAACCTATGCCCATAAAACAAACAACAAAAACACTGCCCTGGAATGTTTTTAGTGTTTTTGATCATAATAGCAAAAATCTAGAAACAATCCATTAATTATTAAAAAGATGAACTGTGGTACATTCAGAAAATGGAACACTACTAAACAATAAAAGGGAACACACATCAATATATGTAACGACATGAGTGAAACTCAGAGGTGTTATGCTAAGTGAAAGAAAGCCAGATGTGTTTGTAATGTCATATGTATGTGACAGTTGGAGAAAGGAAAATCCACATGGATAGAAAATAGATCAAGTGTTGCCAAGTCCCAGGAATGGAGCAACTGGACTGACTACAAAGCATCACAAGGAAACTTTTTTGTAGGTTTTGAAGCAGTCTTTATCTCGTTTGCAGTGCAAGTTATTGTGTTTTTCAAAATTCAAAGAACCATACCCCCAAAAAGGAGGAATTCTATTGTGTGTAAATTGTCTCATGACTAGATTTTTAAAGAAAGGACTCAACCATATGCTGTTTATAAGAAACGGTATTTAAATACAAAGGTACCAATAGATCAAATGTGAAATATTAGGAAAAGATGTATCATGAAATTGTTGACCAAAGAAAGTCTTGCTATGGCAGTTTTAAGGCAGACTTTTTTTAAGGCAAGTAATAAGAAAAAGACATTTAATAACGAATAAAGGAAGATAACCCTACACTCACAATAATGGTTTGAGATTATAACGTCCATCTCTCAGTAGTTAATAAAACAAGCATGCACATACAAATTAGTAAATTTACAGATGATTTAAACAACACGCAAATCAATCTAACCTAACAGAAGGTTACAGGCCACTATACTTACAAGCTGCAGAATCCATATTCCTTTCAACAATAGGGAATATTCACCAAAATAGAACACAGCAAGTCTCACAAATTTGGAAGTATTACATCATTACAGGGTATATATGTACTCTGCCTGCTGTAGAATTAAGCTAAGAAACAGTAATAGAAAGATACCTAAAAATTCCAAATCCTTTAGGCATTAATCAAATATTGATGAAAAAATATAGCTCAAAAGGATCACAATGGGAACTATAGAGTATTTTAACAAAATATAATTAAAATATGAAATTCAAGGAATTTTAGCTAAGGTAGTGCTTAGAAAAAGATTTGTATCTTTAAGTCCATACAGTTTTTAAAGATTTTAAATTGATGACCTAGACTTTCATCTCAAAAGGCAGAACAATAATTTAAGCCAAGTAGAAAAACATAACAGAGTAGAAGAAAATAGAAAACAAATGAGTAATAATGAGTAATAGACAAAAATGAACAGAAGCCTAATGTGGTCTTTGAAGAGATTAAAAAAATTGACAAATTCCTAGCAAGTTTATTGAAGAAAAAAAGAGAAGAAACACAAATCAATAACATCAGAAATGAAAATGAGGACAGCACTAGAGACTAGTGTATATTAAAAAGAGATGTCATGAGCGACTTTATGCCAATGAACTTGACAACGTAGATAAACTGAAAAAACTTCTTAAAAATCATTGTCTCAAAATGGCCCAAGGCAAAATACAATTACACCAATATTCACTGATGAAATCAATTGTACAAATAATTTTCTGATGCTATCAGGTGGCTTCATAAATAGTCAAGGAAAAAATAAACCATTTTTACACAATAAGGTAAGGAAAAGAAATGAAAAGCATGAAGATTAGAAATGAAGAGTAAAGTTGTTTACATATATGTATCCAGAAAACCTAGACGACTATATAAACAAAATATTGGAATTGGTACAGTAATACCTCGGTTCACGAACACTTCTGTTCATGAACAATTCAGTTTGCAAACAGAAGCTCTCAGCAAAATTTTGCTTCTGTTCTCAGACTCTTGTCAGGTGACCAACACCACCACAGCCATCTTCCCCAGAGTCATGGAGTAAATCGAGTTCATGAACCGAGGTACCACTGTATTGTGCTTCCAGATAGTAGTAACAAACAATTGGAAAATGAAATAAAATCACTTACACAGGCATAAAAGTAAACATAGGTATCAAAAGATGTATTATACCTCACACAAAGAAAAAAATTCCTGAGAGATAATTTAAAAGATGTAAATAAATGCTCATGGATTAGAAAACTCAATATTGTTAAGATAACCAGTTACCTGGAAACTGGCTTGTCTAGTCAATGCCATCCCCTTCAAAACCCCAAAAGAGTTTTGTAGGAATTGACAGAATGATTCAAAAATTCTTATGAAAAACAAAGAAACTAGAATGGATGACAGAAGGCACTAATACACTTCAACAGGGAAAGAATGATTTCTCAGTTAAGAAGTGGGATGAACCTTGACCTCTTGTTTCACACCATACACAAAAATTAATTGTAGGGCTGTCAATGTACCTAAGCAGTAGAGTACTTACCTAGCATGTGCAAGGCCCTGTTTGATTCCCCATACCACCACACACACACACACACACAGAATTAATTCTAGGTGTGTCATAGACCTAAATTTAAAAAAATAACTTTTCCAGGAGAAGAAAGGCAAAACATCTTTACAACTTGGGAAGAGGCAAAATTTTCTTCCTCGAAGAAAATTACAGGAAAAGAGTGATAAGTTGGACAAAATTAAATTTAGGAACTCCTGTTTATCAAAGGTATCATTAGTAAAGAAATAGCAAACCATAGGTTGGGAGATGCTTTTGTATTACATATATCTGACAAAGAACTGGTACCCACAATATATTATGCCTATAATTAATAATAAAAAACAAACCCCCAAGAATTAAAATTGTCAAGAGCTTTAAGAGACACTTCTTACGAAATAATTTCTAAATGGGTAATTAGCATATGAAAAGAGTCCCAACACTATTATTCCTCAAGGGCTGGCAAATCCAAACCACAATGAGATAAGCATTACTATTTCCAGAATAGCAAAAACGTAAGTGCCAAGTGAAATAAGGATATGGAGCAAATGCAATTCCCATATATTGCTGGTGGAATGTGGTCAAACTACTTCAGGAAACTGGAAGTTTTTTATAAAAATAATAATTTTCCTATCTTCTGATCAAGCAGTTCTGGTTCTGTGTTATGCTTAAAGTTACAAGTGTGTTTGTCCACCAAAAGATATGTATAAAAGTGTTCTTAGTAGCTTTATTCGTAATAGTCAAAACTGAAAACAACCAAATATTAATAGAATGAACTTAAAAATTTTATGTCCTTAAAATGAAAGACTGTTACAACAGCATGGATACACCTCATGCGGAGTGCAATAAACCAGAAACAGGAAGATTAATCAATCCACAGTCATTCCAAAGGTGGTCACCTCTAAGTGTGGTGGTCATTGTGGTAGTATCATTTTGGCTGGAGGGAATATCATAGAGCTTTCTGGAGTGATGGAAACATCCTCTATCTTGATGTGGGTAGGTAATTCTGATGTGTATGAAAATTAAATTTAGCTGTACATTTTGAAATTGAGCAACTTATGTATGCTACTGTGTGTAGTTTTTAGACCTCAAAAAACAATCAACAAAACCCTCGAACCTAATGATTCTGTATTCTAAACCTCTGTAACCTCCCACATGGGTCCGTGAGTATCACTTGTTCTGTAGTTTAAAAAATCTTTTTAATTTTTTTTTAATGTAAAACAAAAGGCAGAAAGAGGGGAAAGGAAACCTGTAGATTTAAATTTCTCACTTTAAAAATTCTACTACATTTTCGACAGTCTTAGAAGGCAGTTGCTGTTCTTCCTGTTTATGATGAAGACAAGTTTGGTAGGGTTAAGAGGTATTTCCAAAGCCAGAAAAATAAGATTTAGAGTCAGGATTTAAACCCAAGCCAGGCTTTACTGAGTTGTATCATACAGTTCAGATCAGGCTAGACTGGTCAGTGTGTTTTCAGTCTTGTGTTCCTCTGTGGAACCCTTAAGAAAACCTTTGGAATCCTAGTGGTAGGAATGGGCGCACCATAAACATTAAGTTCAGGATCTCTCAGTTTACATTTCCCACTTGTGGAGTCGGCATCTTTGTATGATACATATTCTGAAGGGGCCCAAAGAGTTTGCAGTAAGGAGCAGGTAACTAGCCTCATTTGAAAACTTGCCCTCTATTAGCTCAGGGAGGAGACCATCAAGGAAACTCGTGTAGGGAAGATGCGGGCAGTATCGGCAGTGTAAGTCGGGCTGTGTGTTTTCCCTTTCCTCCTTGGAAATGCTCTTGGTTCATGGTGTGGGGTGATGGCTGAAGTTTGTACCCCACAATCAATCTAAGCTGAGCTTTAGACTTCCAGTGAACAATGAGCAGCCAGTGGGAATCCCATGGGGTTCAGTTATCATGGGGATCTATTTTAAATGCTGACACAAGAGGAAGAAATGGATTGAACATAACTTATTTCTTTAAAAATCTATTATTTTTAATGCTGAGACAGTGTAATGAGTGTATTAAGAGCACAGCAAGAGTTTGAAAATTATTTCCAGAATATCATCCGCTTACACATGTAGGGTCACAAATGTAATGAACAAGAAGAATCATTACGTATTAAAATCATCTGAAAAAGCCTCTCTGAAACAAGATCCTGTCAATTAATACATCTAAAAGTATATAGGTTAAAATATTAAGCCTATAAAAGGGGAAGTCAGCAGCAGCATACTTCATGGTGAGGTAGTGCTCAGAGCAGGCTTTTGGTTAGGACTCACATGTGAAATAGGTTTATAAATATGCTTCATCAGATAAACAGTGTGTTAATGACCTTCCATAATTATTCTGGTTGTAAATCAGTGTCAGCAGCAGTAAAATTAAATTATAAACGGACAGGAGAGAAGAATATCTATTAAGGGAGAAAATAACCAGTACAACTAACACCAAACATGAGCGTTGATAAACAAAGGAACAATGGCACCCATCGCCACGTTTCTGTGTCTGACAGTCACTTACTTTAAAATTATCCAACCTTGTCCTAAATGAATTCAGGGATGTAACTTACAGAGTGTCTTTATAACCAAGTTATACTGAATACACATATTTTTGAATGAAAGAAGCCCCAGGAAACCAATACCAAACTGTGTGCTGCGCTGGCTGGGAGGGAGCAGGTAATGGGCCTCACTATCATGCAGTGGCCAGCCAGCCTTTTCAGGTTACACTGCGGGGAGGGGCATGGGGTTTAGTGCAGAGAACATGTAATTATTCTAGTGGATTCCGTTCCTTCAGGATTTCACTCTACTTGTTTTCACATCAGGTAAAGTGGAGACTATATTTCTGGCTTATTGTTTGGGGAGGCGTTTTTTGAAATGAGGATGCTTACTCGCAGCTTTTGTTTATACCCACAGAAGCAAGATATAGGATTAGAGCAAGCAATTTTCCCCAGAAAGTAGGGACCAATCATGTTGAAAAATCAGTGATATCTTGTTAATTGACAAGGTCAGAAAGCCATCTGACTTTATCAAATGATTTTGGGTCTCATGATTTATTTTTTGTATTGTTCAAGATCGTTCTATCTATGTTAGGCTTCTCCCTGCGACAGTCACTCATCTCCAAGTGGTGAGCATCTCTGAAGGAATTCTGAGCCAGGGTAGATTTGGGAGTCATCAGTTTACAGGTGGCAATGGAAGCCCTGGCTGTAGATGAGGTTCTGCAGAAAGGAAGAGTGAAAAAAAAAAAAAGAGGTCAAGGCACACACCAGAGAAATTTGGTGCCATGGAAGAGAATTTCAACTGGAAAGTGTGTAATCTCTTAAATCACAAAAAATTAATAAAGTAGACAAGGACAACAATACATTCATTGAACTTGATGACTAGATTGAATGATGCTATTCATTCCTGTTGGAGTTTAAATTAGATAGAAGGTAGATTGTAATGATTTAAACAGTGAATGCCAGAAAAGGGAATAGGTGGTAAATGTTGGTTTCACATTCTACAATCTTAACTCCAAGAGAAAGTAATTGTTATGGGCTGAATTATGCACCCCTCTGAAATCATACATTGATATTATAACCCCAGTACCTCAGATGTGACCTTATTTGGAAATAGAGCCATTGCTGATAAAATAAGATAATTTGGTTGGACCCTAATCCAGTATGACTAACATCCTTATAGAAAGGGAAAACCTGGACAGACTTACACGCAGAGGGAACATCATGTGAACATGAAGATGACACTCCACAAGCCAAGGACAGAAGCTCAAACAGGTCCTTTCTCAGTCCTCAGAAGGAATCAATCCTGCCCACACCTGGATTTCAGCCTTCTAGCCTCCAAAGAGCAAATTTTCATTGTCCAAGCTACTCAGTGTGTCCTACTTTGTTACTGCTTCCCTAGGAGACAAATACAGTAGTTTACAAGCTATACTGAAAAAAACAGGGTTGAGGAAAAGTGGGGGAAAATTTAATATATTTTTAAGCTTAGGAGGGGGAAAAGACAGAACAGAAAGCATCGTAGATGGGGAAAGATGTTGAAGGAAACTGTTGTTCAAACTCACAGGGAGCAACCTACAGTAGGATATGTATTTTAGAGCATTCCAGTGCATACCACGTATGCACATAATTAAATAAAGTTTCACTTACCCTTACTAATTTTGATAAAAATAACAAAGTAATATGTAAAGTTAACACTAAATATTAATTACTATTTAATGTTATAGGGGCCACACGAAGTTAAAACAAAATATGAAAAAGCTGGTTATAATGAACTGTATTTATCAAACAGCATATAAACATTTCTGGGTTCATCATTATATTAAATAAAAACTATTCATTCTCAAGCAGAGGTTTCCTTGAAAGGTGCCTTCCTCCCCGAGCAAACCCTGATCCCTTTGGTGTAGGGTGGAAGGTGGCCTCTGCCTTTGTGGAAAACATCTACAAGGACTCAGAACATACCATGTTGCTTAAAGGGCAGTGAGGGTGTTCAAAGTAGTGTTCCTTGAGTTCCCTGCTGGCATAGCCGAGGGCCGGCCAACTCTGACCGTCAAAAAACAGAAAGAGTATGTTTGTTTTCTATTGCTGTTGTAACAAATTCCCACAGAAGAGTGACATAACATAATACCTGATATGTTGTAGTTGTGGAGGTAAGGAGTCCAAAGCGAGTTGCACTGGACTACAATCGTTGCGCTTAGGCTCAAGTTCTTTCTGGAGGCTTTAAGGGCAAAGCCTTACCTTTCCCTTCCTTTAGAAGCCACTTGCTTCAGTGCCTTCTTTTATCATCCAAGCCAGCAGCACAGCATCTCCGAATCTCTGCCTCTGACCTCTTGTGTCATCGCATCTCTTCTGCCGACCCCGTCTCTGCTTTTCCCCGTGTAAGAAGGCTTGGGATGATACTGAGCCCAGTGGATAATTCACGGTAACCTCCCCACCTCATAATCTGTGACTTAGTCATATCTTCCAAGTCCACCTTGCCACGTAAGGCAACATATTCACAGATTTCGGGGAATAGGATATGAACATTTTGGGGGGGTTGTTATTATGCCCTCCTACTTGAAGAGTCTCCTCTGTAAAATAGAAAAGTAACTAGACCCCAATACCCTGTTGTTCATCAAGATCTACCTTGTCCAGACACTGTGCCGTGGACACATAGGCGAGAAACACCCTGTCCTGACCTGCCTGAGAGTCCTCTAGTGAGGGAGGTAGAACCAGGAAGCACACACCTAGCTCTGCTGTGACCAAGCAAAGTGCTGAGGGTGTTCCCATCTGCCCTAGTGGGTCACTTCATCCTCCGGTTTTGATCCTACTGTACTGGATCTTAGAGGCTTCCCTCACCGTGCTGTTCCTTTGCGTCAGTCTTGCTTCCTTCATTGGCTCCTCCAACTCTTAGCTGTCTCTGTTACTGCTTTGCTCATGCTGCATCCTACCTACAAGTGAGATGCTCTTCTGCGTTCTGGCATTCTGTTTCCTGGGTAACCACCCCACCTCACTGTTAGTGTACTTTTTGGTGAGAGACACCAGGTATTTGCAAAGGAAAGGAGCTCATTTGTAGGTGTAGCCAAATGTAGGGTATACAGGGAAGTCTCCATTATCTATTATTTGGGTAGCCCTTAAGTAAGCATTGGGCCAGTGCCCCAAATGTAACTTTTCCAGGAGTTCATTTTTCAAATATAAATAAATCAGCAGAATCAAAATGAAACGATCATGAAAGTAAACAGAACAGAGGCACAACGATGAGAAGGGTATAGAAATCTCTATTTCTGCAGTATTTAGCATGGCAGCCAATGCCTTCATGGGGCTATCTAAATTTAGATAAATTAAATTATATTTCAGTTCCTCGGTTTCACTAGCTGCATTTCAAGTGCTTAATAGTAACCCGTGGCTAGTACCTAGCTTATTGGACAGAGTAGACATAAAACATCATCGTGACACAAAGTCCTATGGGCTAGGACTGGTCACTGCTGATGCTCAACCCCCCACTAACCCTCCACAACTCATAAAACCCACAGTCTCTATCATGGCCTTGCCCAATCATGATGGTTATTCGAAGCAATGGTAACATCCACTGGTGCATTATGAGCTAGGTGGAGGTGCTATAGGCATTTAGTGACATAGAAATACCAGCTGTGGCACACTGCTCAGAACAGTCTCACACAATGCAAAATTACACACCTGGTTATCCAAGAATGCAACCATTATGTACCGCAAATGATGCTCGTTCTTCATTTTGTTCAAAACTCTTCAAGTGTTAGACATTCTTTCAGAAAATCTCAACACTGACAACAACATGACACTATTTAAATCGCCAATACAACTGTATCAGTCCTTGGTCAAATTCACAGTGACTTTTTTGTACAGGTGCAAGCATCCTACTAATGTACTGTATTTTCTGGTGTGACTGAGAAATATTTATTTTATTGTATGTCTTCTATTTCTTCATGGAGTTAAGGCATTATGTTAGTTTTTTTAACTGTCAGCGAAGGTTACAGTCTCTGCATATTTTATTGTGAAAGAGTGAAAGCGCATTAAGGAAATATTTGTGAAATGATAGCACCTAGTTATGCGAACTGAGAACCCTCAGGAAGCCTGAATGATGGGGTCTTGACTCCCTTCTACCTGTCCCCTTTGCCCCACCATGCTGGCCTCTTGCTGTTTCTCAAATGCAGCAAATATGCCCCTGCTTCAGCCTTTCACAGTCATTTCCCTGGCCTGAAACACTGTTTTCCTGGTGGGCTCTTTCCCTCTCTTCACTTAGGTCTCAGCTCAAATGTCAGGGAGGACTTCCCCAAACCCCTTCTGCCTTTCCTTTTCCACTCTCAGGTGTTTTAGACATGCCCCAGTTCTCATCCTCATCCATTTATTCTGTATCTGATGATTTGTTTATTGTCTGTCCCCTTGGCTCACCCCATGGCAGCAGGGAGTTTGTCCCGCTCACCATTGTACCCAGTGCAGACTTGGAGCTCAATAAATCACCCTTGAAGAAAGGAAAGAATCCTGAAATCCTCGAGTAAAGTACAAAGGGCATGGAGACCACACATAACTTGGGTATTCAGATTAGTTTTTTCTAAAGTTAGGAAGCCATTTTCTAGAAATTTGAGGCATTAAATATGACAACTTCTGCCATTTTCAGCTTTCTTTTTTTTAGACTAGACAATCTAATTTTTTAAGTTGCTTGTTCTCCTTGGAGTTTATCTCCAGTGATATTGCAGAGAAAGCTTTGGGTTTTGATATGTTGGATCCCAGTAACAGTTTGACAGTTTCCGTACTGCTTATAACCTGCAGTTCCCTACAGAGGCCTCCTCTCCACTGCAGTCTCTGCCAAGTGGTTGTTACAGCATTAATTAAACTGGAAGAATAAAAGCATTGCATGTCATTTTCTATATTGGATGCCTTTGTGTTATGGACGTGTCTCCATGGAGAATCCCATACATAAATTGAAAACAAGTGGCTGGTAACATTACAAAAGCTTATTACATGCATCATATTTTTAAATGTCTAGAGAAAAATGAATTTACTACTTTTGTATTTTCCAAATTATATTTCAACTCTCTCCCCGCAAACATCAAATGTCCACATCTTTTTTACGGACACAATCCTTATTAATACTGTATCCAGACAATAGACCCAACTGCTGTGAAATCTGAGAAATATATTTTCTACTACCTTCATACATATTGATAAAATTTTAGATTTATTTTTAGATGTTCCCAGGTATTGTATATACAAATGGTGTTCGGCACATGGCATTTTAAGAAATATGTTTTTTAATAACAGGGAACATAATAAAATATAAAATAAACTAAAAACAGCAGGCTTGCTGTTTCCCAACAAAAGAATTAAACATTTTAAAAAGAGAAGGCTTTATCATCTCCTTCCAAAAGTCAACTCACTGGGCTTCTATCTACCTGGAATTTGCAGATTCCTTAGGTAGCCTTGGGAGACCTTCTCCAGAAAGACACTGTGGACATCATGTTTCATAAAGCGTGGAGGAAAACCTTGCTAAACTGAAGACATGACTGGGAAGGCATGTTGTGTCTGCTAGAGGTGGGAGAGAAGAATGAACTATGAAACTGAGTAGACTGTCACTCTTCATTGTGTTTCTCCAGCTGTTATCACTTGCCCACTATGCTACAAGAACAGAAATTAAAAATAAGTGTTCCAAAATTTAATAGCAATTTGACAGTGTAGTTATATTTCTATTGAACCTAATACATTATATTATTAATTTAGTTATTTTTAGTATGTCTATTTTTAAATTTTATTTTTCTAGTAATTACCATTGTAATGTATAAAAGTCTTGATTCACTACAAGTTGGGCTTTTATTTTTTTTTAAAAAAGTCCTTCAGAGGGTTGGGGATTTGCCTCAGTGGTAGAGAGCTTGCCTAGCAGGCGCCAGACCCTGAGTTCGATCCCTAGCCGTGCCCCTCCAAAAAAAATCCTTCACCACAAATAACTTTTAAAGGACTAGTTGAAACTATATAAATAAATCTGCCAAAGAGTACACTCTTAGCAGATGTGAATTTAGAAAATAGAAGTACAAATTGTGCTCAGTTTGTGTATTGGAAACATCTCCAAAAGTTTGAAATATGTCATTGGTGATCAGTTGGTTTCTAAGGTACCTTCCTATCCTAGTTATGTGAAGAAAAAGAGGAATCAATTATTTTGGTCTCAAATCTTATTTTCACTATGATAACTTCAGAGATGTGCTTTCTCAGAGCAGCTTTTCTCTCTTTCATGAATGAAAGCTACACAGACGAGTCCAGGATTCAAACATTGGGTTATGGCCTCTTCCAATGCACCATTTTCTCCTGTCTCCAACTCCAGCACAAGCTATGACTCTGGGTAGAAAACAGGTTGTAAATAAATATTGTATGACAAATAACCCCATAACTTACCATTTGGTAGATATTGATATCAATATCTAAATGACGTTGATTCTTATTCAATGGTTTTTTACCTCTGAATGGGACTTGGATGTTTGAGCTGCTGTATTGATTAAGATATAACTTCTGATTTTATTGGAGATCCCTGTTTAAGGATGCACAAGGAGAGATGTCCTTAGGAACGTCCAGACAACATGAATCAAGCCTTCCTTGTATTTAACAACAAACACCTTGGGCCTTTAAATGACCTTCCAACCATTTCCCCATCGTTAAGAGTCTGGACCTGCTAACAGGTCACTGATACCAGGAGATCCTCACACAGGTACTATCTGTTGAAGAGCTGATGGTCCTACTAGGCCTCTGACCTGGCCCTCCATAAGATTCATTCACTGGATGTGCAAAACCAGAAAGCTACATTTTTTGCTTCAAGTATGTCGCTTCTGAAGACTAAGCTCTAAAATGCTTCTTATCACAGGGCATTTTGACATCCGTAAGTTTCTGCATTTTACAACAGAGGATCCTCTGATTTTAAGCCAGAATTCCATCCGGAGGCCGTGAAGATACACCTCACAGAGGAGCCTTCCCAACCATGATCTCACTGACTCCCACCCTTTACCTTTGAAGCCAGCATCGCCATCCAAAATGACCAGACTGGTGATCAGACTTCAAATTTAAACATCTTGCCTAAAGCCATAGTTGATGCAGCCAGAATTTAACTCAGATTGTTTGATTTGAAGCCCTTGGATAGTTCTATCTCACTTCTCCGCCTCTTTATATAACCAATACTTGCCAAGTGATAGTTATATTCTTTCCCCTGGAACTCCAATACCCCTTCTGCAAAATTCCATGAAAGAGGGGACCAGGGCTATCTCTTCCAATTTCTACAGGTGACCCACCCTGGGCATTCATCTCATCTGCACAAAACTTCAGCCAGTTTGTTTTCAGCCAAGTCTCCAGTTTAGACAGCCAATGTGTAAGATACAAAAACCTCCCTGTCAGAGTCAGATGAAAAAGAAACGCAGGCTGGGGATTCTTGGCATAATGCTGAAGCGGGAGGTCCAGGACCCTTGCTGGTGTTTTAAGTGGACTCCTATTGATGCTGAACAGAGAGCATCTTCCTGGCAGAAGACCTCAGAGCAGCATCCTCTCCATGGACAAGCAATCGCCATAAACCACCTTTTGGGTTTTCAGAGAGAAAGATGGATTTGCTGGAATCCAAGCAAAACAAAACTACATCCACTGCACCTCAGTGTCCAATATTGAATAGTGCTTGGCCAAGCTACAAGGAGCACAATAAAGATTAAATCAACCAAACTCAATTTGACTGACTGCAGGACTCGGTGTTGGATATACCAAAAAAGAATTGGTTGAAATGCTTTACTCATCCCCTGTTCATCTCCCACTCACACCTATGCTTCCTTTTATCTGTCCTTTCCACCTGCTCAGTCCTTAGCCACCAGGAGTGCTGTGGGCCACTAACACTGAGAAGCAGCAGGTTGGAGGGTGAGTGGCAGAACCCGTCGGCAGGCTTGGAGCTTCTGTTTTCCTCACCCTGGAAACAAAGGTCAGGCAGGAGAGAGGATCCACAGCAGACTGGAGGAGTGAGGGTAGAGCTTCTGAGGGGAGACCAAGAAAGAAGATAGAGGATGGAGGGTTGAGAGAAAAGGGATGTAGGTAAGAACAGGAGGCTGAAAAAATCTAAAAGGTGTGTGTGTGTGGTGGTGGAAAATGGAAATAGACTGCAAATGAGAGAGGGAGGGAGGGAAGAGGGTCCTAGCCACAAGCCCAGAAGGCCCTCCAGAACAAGTTGGTCCAACCCACTCCGTCCTTCTTTTCAAGTCCTGAAATTTTTTTAACATAATACAATAGATATCAAAATAGATATTCAGGACATCTTTTTAGTTATCCACTAAGCCCTAGTGGGACTGAGTCCCATGCCTGTGGAACCCCATTCTCTTCTTTCATAGACCCCCCCCAACAGTTACCTGACCCTGTTTATTTACATGTCCGTCTTTCCCCCGGAATGAAAAATTATCTGTCTCTTAATAGCTTTTTTTAGTTCCTGCCCTTAATATGACATTTCCACAATAGGCAGAAGTGAATCTGGGGATAGAAGTCAGGATTCCTTTTGAGTAGGAATGTCAAAGTGGAGGTGGCAGAAAAGGGTTTCTCAGGGTTGGTGATGTTCTGTTGCCTGATCTGGGTGGTCCTTTTAGCAAGACTCTTGTGACAATCCCTGAGCTGTACACTTACAGTTTGTCCTCTTTTCTGTGTGTGTATTAGTATGCTTCGATAAAAAGTTTACCAAAAGAATAAAAAAAGAAAAAAACAATTAGCTACTCCAGGCAGAGAACCTATCAAAAGAAATCGAGGTGGATGATTTTAATTGTACAAGAAGCTGCTGCTTCTTTCTTTTGCTAAGTATGAATTAAAATTGCTTGCAAATTACACGAGCCTCACCAGCACTTCCGAATCATAATTACTCTGCAGCATATTTTATTTCACTGCTCGTCAATCATTGATCGTTAACAGGTCAACACATCTGTATGTAGGTACAAATGACAACCTAATTAAAGAAAACTATAGTATCCTGTTCAGTCTTACTGATTCCCAAAAATGCTGCTGCACTGTACGTGAGCAAGAAGATTTTTCTGCATCAATAAATGTTCAGGATGTCAGATGCTGATAAGTGAATTGTGCCTCTGATTAATTGACTTTAATAATAATAATTTTATTATATGGAGACCTTGCCAAGGTAGTCAGGGAGCTGTAAAGTCACCCATAGTCCATGATTAAAGCTTTACACAAGCCATCTATAACAAGCCTCCCTCCCAAAGTAAAACAAAGGAAGAGATGGATGGGGCAGAGACCAGAAGGTGCAGGAGAGGGAAAAGGCTGTAGATTAGGTGTGGAGATAGTGATAAATGCTTCATTAGGGAAAGAGGGGAGTTTCCTGGGATTGGCGAAGGAGTGTAATTTAACAGTTGTGCTGAAATAGTGGTCCACGGGGAGTCAGCCCTCGCCCTGCAGAAATGTGCCTACTTCCTCCTTTCCGTGCTTGATGGCGGAAGCTCAGATAATAATTACATCTTTCCTGCCAGTTACATCCTAACTATGAGTGGGATTTTTCATAATGATCCAAACAGCAGAAGTTAGGGAAATTCTTATAAATTATTCCTTACTTCTAGAAGTTAGTGAACTATCTAGATAAATCTCTTTATCAGCTCTTTCTAAGTCCTGGAAAATATAAACACATATTTGAAAGTTATGATTTAGCTGCTCCCAAGTATGAAAGCTATGAGAAAACAACAGTGGGAATTGAGAATTAGGCATAATTCCTTGAAACTTCCTTCCTATACAGACCCCTCCACACCCCGTCTGCACTACTTCTCCACATCCCAGCACCTTCCCTACTCCCACCATCCATCTGCCCTGCCAAGCCAAATGGCCTCCTTCCTCACCATGGCTTGTTTGTTACCAGTTCATTTCTGACTTTCTTTTGCTGTAACTTGCAACCATAAGCATTATTTAAAATGTGAGCAGTGGAGAAAGAAATAAAGAAGTAGAAAAAATGATTCTTATTTCATCTACCCAAAGGCAAGTGCTTTTGAGATTCAAAAAAATACATCAATATGTGTGTGTGATACACACACACACACATGTGCAAAAAATATCTCTGTGGATATAGACCAAAGTATTGCCAGTGCTTACATCTAGATAGTGGAATAAAACTTCTTTTTCACTTTTATTCTTCTTTAAATCTAAAATGTCCCCCCAAAACCTGATGTGTTCAGCAGTGGAGCTTTTGGGAGGTAATTGGATCATGGGATGACATAGACACTCATCAGTGGATTAAGTCATAGATGAGTTCATGTGCCAGTATAAAGTGGGGCCAGGATGGAGGGATGGGTCACTGGGGGCATGACCTGGAAAATGGTATTCTTGTCCCCAGCTCCTCTCTTTTCTTCCTGCTTGAGAGCCAGCTGACCATGGACTGAATCCCTGGAACTGTGAGCCAAATTAAACCAATTCCCTTATAATCTGTGGGTGTTGGATATTGTGTCCCAGCAATAAGAAGGGTAATAGAATACTTATACCTTTATGTAACATGAATATTGATATCTGTTAGTTAAAATCATGGAAAAACAATAAAGCAAAAATAATCAAACCAGTTGTTCCTCTATATTAGCTTTGTCTGACATTACATGTTATCTAGTCAATCCTTCTTAGGTGGAATTATATAATAAAATATGGCTTCAAAAGTATATTATAGGGGCTGGGGATTTAGCTCAGTGCTTAGAGTGCTTGCCTAGGAAGTCCAAGGCCCTGAGTTCGATCCCCAGCACAAAAAAAAAAAGAAAAGAAAAGAAAAGTATATTATGTCAGATACTGAAACATGTATCTGATCCATTAATTTGAATAGGAAATTAATGGTACAGTTCTACTTTAGGCTAGGTCACAAGCTTAAATATAATCTACTTCTGGCATCCAAATAACAAAAAATGATGCACTGTAGGAAAAAGAAAAGTAATTAAGATGGAAGTTTAAAAGTGGCACAAGCTCAATAGCAAAGTCCACATAAACAGAAAGACCGAAGTTACTTAAGGGAATTTTCCTCTAGCCAGAGCAGAGGCAGGATATTGCCCCTTGTTCAATTAATTTTGCCTAATCCCTGGTTAAGTCAAATAAATCTTTCTCTTATTCTGAGTAGATACAGTGAATAACATCTGTCTGATAGAATCCTATGCTGTCTGAAATGAAATGAACATTTTAAACCCCTGTTTTGTTATGCTTTCTTCTGGTCTAGGCCAGCTATGTAATCATGTGCTTTTGTTTGGAGAAAGCTGAAAAGATGTTCTGGCAGAGGAGAAAGGGGAGCCAGAGTTTACTGGGAACCTTGGGCAGTGAGTGATTGATTAGTGGGTGAGGAGTCAAGAGAGAGCTAGTGACCTGGACTGAATAAAAGAGCTTCCATTCTTCAGAGAGTACTAGAGAAGGATGGGGAGAGACTGCATGGAAGGCTGCCATAAGTCTAAGAGAAAAGCAACTTTCTGGGAAAAAAAGCCAACACTAGGAAACAGAAGGCAACCGTATTCTACCCACTGAGCACAAAATTTGACATGCAGGAGCACAGTGGATAAAGAACGAGTCAAGGAGAGGGAGGCTACAAAATATTAACACTATACAGTGTGTGTTTTGCTTTCGCGGAACTATCTCTCCTTCAATATTTGCCCTTTTCCTGATTGCTCTTTACGTAATTACAACTTTAATAGATTGTTATGTTCGAGGTGAGGAGTTTTTAAAAAGCCAGTGACTGATGTCACAGGATTGCCGTTTTGTCTCTTTGCAAGTGTTTGCGCTCACCTACAGTAGGTGGCATCTGGGAATACTACAGGAGAAAGAAAACCTGAAGGAATACAAGATCAGAGGTCACTGCCAGTGGGTGGCAGCTGATCCAAGGCTAGGGTTATCGGGGGCAGAACCGAGCGCCTGTCCTTCGTTACTCTGGTGTAATAAGACTGCCTCTCTTGAACAGTGTTTATCCAGCTACCAGTTGAGAACTATTACAGAGTTGTGAGATCAAGTTGTGTAGATCACGCAGCATTTTTACACAAAGTAAGAAGTAGTATAGAAAATATCAAGTGGAGTGCATGCATATAGTAAGGGTAAGTACTGCTTTATAAAACTTTTGTTTTACACATTCCTATATACACACAAGTGTGTGTGTGTGTGTGTGTGTGTTGCATTACAAGCTAAAATGTATTTTAATGTGGATATCAGTCCAAAATGTTTAAAAACTACTGTCATAAAGCACAGGATATTCTTTTAGACAACAAAATTACAAATTTTAAAAATTTAAAAATATCAATATTTTGGAAAAGTGTAATTTATTATAAAAACTTTTCCACAAGGATTTTCTGTCAAGAAGGACACCAGTTTGAGTTGTTTCAAAAAAAGACTAAAAAAGGGTATTTTCAGAAACTGTAACTTACTGGCAAGTTAAATCTTTCAGTAACAGCGATGAGAGTTAATATATCAGATTATGGGTATGTTTGACTTCGACATGTTCCCTTTTCAAAAAGATGAAACATGTTAAGTCTGCATATATTGAACTTTTGGTAATTTAGAGTATTCCATGGGAAGTTGGTATACTGAGAAATTCAAAATATATTGACATATTATTATTACTCAAAGTAAAAATAAGAAAAATACCCCTTATATTTGTTTTGGAAAATGCTACTTGATTTTTCTTAGTTTTACTTCACTGTTTTCATTTCATATACAACCGTGTCCAAATGGATTTTCTTTTCTGCACACAGATTTGATGGCAGTGAGGAAAGTGTATGATTCAGAAGCAAACCGAGACACCAAAAGTTGCCACCACAGTATTAAAACTTTCCTCATGTAACCACACGCTTTCTATTATAATTTATGGGAAATTTTGTAGCTGATAACACTTAGCATTCATATTTATGACAACATATTTACTTTATCACATGATGTTTGCCATAGAGAAAAATGTAATTTATCTACTCAATTTTGAATGCTATTGAAATGAATTTGTCTTTTTTATTAGGAAATTTCACTGCTAACTCTGTCTGAGTATAGAGTTAGTGGGCAGGTGGATAGCATAGATCTCCACATGGATGGGCACATTTATCTCGACTGAGCCGTCCCCTCCCTACTCAGCTCCCTACCACTTTTTCAGGGTGAAAATCAAGAGCTTGGTATAGCATCAGTCAGCAATGACCTGTACATATGAAAATCAAGTAGCAATGTATTTTAACTTTAAGATACTTTTAAAAATCAAAACATGAAATTTTTAAAAAAGAAGAGTTCATTGAAGACAAAGTAGAGGTAAGTGATGAGGAGAAGAAAAAGCAATGGCAGGGAGGAATAATTTTCAAGGGTTAGGTATGCAAAATTATTTTGAAATATTTTTCTTTGACAGTATCACTAACCGCAGTCCTAGGCAATCAGGATGCTGTGAAGAAGCACTTTAAGAGCTTCCATCAACACACTGAAATATGGTTGTTGCTTTTTCAGTCTGTTTCCCACTCTCTTGGTCTTTGGAGCTATGTAGTACTCTTTTTAATAATTAGCCACCAGATTTCTTCAAAAGAAAAAAAAAATCTCTTTCAAAAATTTTTTTAATTTGCTGATTAAAGAGCACTAGTTCTTATAAGAGTGTTGTAGATTACTTGGCAACACACATCTTTATTCATGAAAATTCTTTGAAATTCAGTTTCGTGTATATTACTATAATTTTTCTTCAAACCGAATGTTATTTAAAAATGATAAATACCCCACATTCAGTTCTTTGGAACAACGGAAGTAGTTTAAAATGATCATCCTTGACATTCTCTTTGCCTAGAAAAGCTTAATGGCTATCATCTAAAAGGCATTCTTTGTAAGCCTAGAAAATGTTACACACAATTCCCATCAAAGCCATACCAGTTTGGTTTGAAGAAATTGGTAAACTGATCTTAAAATTTTATGGACCTAGAATAGCCAAAAAGCTGGAAAAAAAGAGCAGAGTTGGGAGATGCATACTTCCCAATGTCAAAACTTGTTGCAAACGTACAGTAATGAAGACTAGCATAAAAATGGTTACGAATAGACATATAATTTAATGGAATAGAAATAAAAATCCAGAAATAAACTCATGCATTTGTAATTAAATGATTTTTGGCAACAGTGACAAGAACATTCAATGAGGAAATAATAATGTTTCCAAAAAATAGTACTGGGCTGAATGGATGTGCAAGAGTGAAGCTGAACCCCCACTTCACACCCTACAAAAAATTAACACAAAATTGATCACCGACATAAATGTAAGTGCTAAAACTATAAAATTCTTAGAAGAAAACATAAGGGTAAGCCCTGTGACCTTGGACTAGGCCCTCATCAAATGAACAAATAACACCAAATGAAAAAATAACAAAATGATATGACACCAAATGAACAAACAACAAAAGAAACAGGTTAATTGTTATAAAAACTAAAAGTTTTGTTTCTAAAGAGAGCATCCATAAAGAACACAACTCACAAAAATCAGAGAAAATGTTTGCAGATCATGTGTCTGTTAAGCGTTGATGTTCAGAATATATAAAGAAGTTTCACAACTCAGCAATAAAAAGCGAGTAAAGGATATATTTGGAAAACACATATTTTCCAAAGAAATGGCCAACAAGTCTGGAAAAATTCTCAGCTCCATTACTGTTTAGGGAAATGCACATCAAATCTTAGTGAGATATTGCTTGACAAAGACTAGGATGACCGTGATCAAGAAGGTAGA
>PVJO010005064.1:0-10685 GCA_004026905.1 Hystrix cristata | reverse complement strand
AAAATATGTCCAAAGATTTGCACATGAATGTTCACAGCAGCATTATGCATAATAGCCAAACAGTGGAGTCAATCCGAATGCTTGTCAACTGATGAGTGGCCACACAAAATATGGTCTATCCATAAAATGGAATATTATTCATCTGTGAAAAGAAATGGAGTGCTAACACATTGTGCAAGATGGATGATCCTTAAAACCATTATGGTAAGCAAATGAAGCCAGACATTAATAACTATATATTGTGTGATTTTGTTTATATGAAATCTCCAGAATAGGCATGTCCACAGATTCAAAAAGTAGATTAATGGCTGAGAGGGACTAAGGGGAAAGAATGAGCAATAACTGCCAGTGGGTAAGGATTTTCTTGGGGTGATGAAAATGTTCTGGGTTTCAATTGTGGTGACAGTGTATTAAATTGAGCACTTTGAAAGGATAACTTTATGGTATGGGAATTGTATCTCAATAAAAACAAAATGGAAAAAGACCTCTAGGGGCAAACTGAGGGAATTTACATATGCCCTAAATATTAGATTATATTAGGGAATAAGTGTTACTTTTGCCCCAGTACTAGAGATTGAACCTAGGAGCACTCTACCACTGAGCTACATCCCCACTCTTTTTAATTTTTTATTTTGAGACAAGGTCTTGCTACCTTGCCCAGACTTGGCTCCAACTTGCAATCCTCCTGCCTCTGCCTTCCAAGTGGTTGGGTACACAGGTGTGCACCACTAGTCCCAGCAGTGTTAATTTTATTTGGGTGAAAATTATGGCTAAAAAAAAAATCATTATTTTTAATTGATGCATTCTTAAATACTTAGTGATAAAGTTTATGATGCTTGCAACTTATTTTCAAATTGCTCAGCAAACAATATTTTTACACGTGTAGAGATAAAGCAATGTTGGCAAAATATCAGCAGTGGTTCATTGTAGGTGATGGGTACATGGTGCCCAGTAGTCTCTTCTTTTGCCTTTACTATATTTGAAATTTTTTGTAATATAAAATAGAGAAAACAAAGAAAAAATATTAAGTCCCCTAAAGTTTCAGCATTTGTCGCACGGTGAATATCTTACTTATCTCTCTTACGGCTTGGTCCTAAGAATCAGCTTGTAAAATGCTATAAAAATATTAATGATTTCTATTTTAAAACTGCTATTTTTAGAGTTAGAACATCTCTCATCAGTGAATTGTGACAAATGTAAAAACCATTAGTTTAATTTTTTTATTTTAAACCAAGAACATGTATTAGTACATTCTTCATACAATGGTCTCATTCATTACAATTATTCTGTACCTATACACGATGTATCTTGGTAAAACCATTAGTTTAAAAATCAAACCTTGTTCTTTTATTTTATAAATGTAAGACATGTTTCCCTTTCTTATCTGAATTCTTTCTAGAAAAATTTCTGGGGCACTTAGGCAATGAGTCGTTCACACCTGTTGTTTTGATGACCTACTCTGTTTTCCAGGCTGCCAGGAAGGATGCTCTGGGGCAGGCAGAGTGAAAACAGGCAGCAGACTTGGCTAGAGGTACACATTGTGGGATTCATGAGAGAAATAGCACAGAAGCATTAGGCTTCCTGAAAATATGATTGATGAGCTTACCGAGTCAGAGGCTGAGGAGAATAGAGACAGCTTGGGCAAAGTATAGAATAGACACACTTCCCTAACACTGACAAAATGGCTCTCTGGGTGCTCAGGCCCTGGGGGACTGCTTGCCCCAAACCTTGTTATCCTGCCAGGCCCATCCAACAACAAAACTTTCTCTTTGTGGGGGAGGCTTTGGGTCTTGTAGACACCCTTACTGGTATGACAAAGAGATGTTCACAACAAGAAGGGCCTTGTAGACCTGGTAATATCCTGAAGCACTAATACCACCCGAGTAGGCACACCTGTGTCCATTCATCGCTTCACCCATTTCCCCATTCACTGACCTATACTGCATGTAAGCTCCACACAGCAAGACACTTTTTTTGGTTCATTGTCAGGGGTTGAACCCGGGTCTTGCACATGCTCGGTACGCACTGTGCCACTGAGCCACACTCATAGCCCGAGTCCTATCTATCCTGCTCACTGCTCTGTCCCACCTAACATACAGCAGATAATAACACTGATTGAATGAGTGACTATTGTGTGCCAGCTACGTAGCAGGCCCTATAGGAGATACTGGAGTTACTAGGATGAATTAGACATGATCGCGGCTCTTGAGGAACTTTCAAACTCTTGGAGAAAATGGCCATTAATCTATTATGTGACAAGTGTATTGTGATGTGGTTGGGAAGGGATGTGTGTTGGGGTATGATGCGATCACAGAGGAAGGTTGGTTTAGGAAAACCTTCCACAGCTAAAACCAATAGTGGCATTGTACTTTCAGTAACACTAGGAATGGTTGGTCTGACTGCAGAGTTGCCTTCTCCAGCAGTTACGGTAATGGTCCATCGTCTTACCCTCATGAGTGCATGTTGAGCAGTTTCTAAAACAAACAAACCCTCCTGGGACTGGCCTCTTCCACTGAATCGTCTGACATTAGCTTTGGCTGGGCTCAGATCTCTTCTGCAGAGTGTTCTCTGGTCAATCCAGCTCAGTCAAATTTCACTAACATGCTCTGTCCTGGTTTCACTAATTTGTGCTAACAAACTTGCTGCTTTGCAGTGTTATTTGTTGACTATTTCTGTATGATTTTCCTTACTGGATTATCAAAGGCTGAGGCCAGCTAGCTCTTCCATTTCTATTTCATTTCACTCTTCTTTTACTTCAGATGGAACTGGGCCCCAAGTGGCTGCTCTGTTAACAGTTGATCAAACATGTCTCACGAGTTTTTACCCACCAGGTCTCTTTATTAACCTGAGGCCGACTGTGATTTCCTCTTCCATTTCCTCCCGTGAAGGGGTCAGGCCCTTCTGATTCCCCTTTGGCTCAAGTGAGATACCGAAGAGTCAGAGATGACACAGAAAAGCAGGACTTGGACAGCGTGGATTTTTTTCTAGGTTTCTGCCCTTCATCTTTCCTTCCCAGCTAGTATTCTTATCCTTTTTCTTTCCATTCCCAAAACTAACTCGCAGAATAGGATGAAACTCATTAACAATGTGATATAAACAATCAATGAGATTTTAAGTGTCTCCTTTCCTTAAATTGATTACAATTCTATAACCTAGGCAATCTTAAACTAAGGAGTGATGCTCAAATCATAGAATTTCAGGCACTGTCCTGCATGAGAAAGAGGTATTTCACGGTCAGCTTGGTTTCTTCCTCCATCTCAACATCCTACTTCACTTACATCCAAAGTCAGTGTGCTCCCTGCAAGTCACCAGTTCACATGTGACGTTGGTGCTGTTTCTGCATACTTGGTGACTGCTTGCTATTTATGTGAAATGAGGAGGTAATTTCATTTCCTATTCCTCCTACAAACATTTGCAGTGCACAAACTCCACCTAATAAGTTTTCACCGATAATTAGCACTCTGCAGGAAATCAAACACGGGGGACTCAAGACTCCGGAGAAAAGTCTGTCTCCTCTGAATATTGTTTTGTTTATTTGTTTTTTCTGGCACTGGAGATTGACTCCCAGGCCTCTATAATTTAGGCAAGCTCCCTACCACTGAGCTACACCCTCAGCCTCTGAACATTTCTTTTAACGAAAGTTGACGTGTTCTGCAAGGGAGGGATAAGAGGAAGGACAAAGAAGGCTTAATATAAAACTTTGCAACCTCTGCTGGGGATAAACTGGGTAAGCATTGATATTCACCAGAATCCGATTTTCCAATCATTTTGAGAAAGCAGCTTATGAGTTTAACATGAATTTTGAGATATTCTTGTAAGGAGAAGCAGGCAGCACAAGTGTCTTTCTGATTTACAGCTGCAGTAGCAGACCCTACATGCATTTCAGATGATACGATTATATTCCATCAGACTCGATGGCTCTAGTGTGAACTCTGGGTAGGTCATTTACTGACTGCCTTGACGATAAAAAACATCAGGATATGGACATTTCCTTCTTTGGGAGCATCACAGAGACACCGTAGTGGTTCTGTGGCTGTGCAAACCAAAATACTGTTACCAATTATCTATAATAACTAGGGCCATCATACAAGTTAATTGGAATTTGGGTAAAAATAGAAGTGTTTAGAGACAGAAAACTGCAATCATAGGTAAAAATTATCAAATTTCATGGGTAATTCTTGAAAGTTTCTATATAATATAATGCTTTTTGAAGGAAACCCACATCTCAGAACAGTTAATTGTAATAAAATAGAAACTCTGCGTGTCGATTTCTTCCGATAACACTGCTTTACACAAACACTGTGTTTTGCCCTACATAAGGCAACATAGTACAATGACAGTGAATAGTGAATGTGAATAGTGACATCACTAATACTGATTCAAGGTCCCACGCTAGCTCTGTGGTCTTGGATGAATTTCTAAGCCTTTCTGTGCCTCGGTTTCTTCATCTGTAAAATGTTAAATAGCACTTACCTCATAAGATTGTTATGAGATAAAGTGAGTCAAGTCACACAAAGCATTGAGAACAGTGCCTGGCAAAGTCAGGCCTCTACAAATGTTAGTTCTTACTCCCCTTTTATTTTTCATCTGTTATTGATAATAAACTTTGTGGCATTGAAGTATACAAGTGTGGTTGCCATGATACAAAGAAAAGCAACTTACTGACTCACAGAACCCAAGGAAAGGTTGGACAGCTAGAATTGTGAGGGAGACTCAGATGCACATCGTGTCCAGGACCGCTGGAATCAAGGCTGGGACGCCCTACAGGACATGTTCTTTGATTTTCATTCTCCCCTTTTTCTGGGATCAGCCTAATTCATTTGACTGAATCCTGACTCAGTGACAAGGGACTGACTGCTTCTTTATCCATCCCCACGTTTGAAATCTTGGAAGGACATCTTGATTAATGGAGGCTTATTATAGGAGAGAGTAGATGGAGGCCAGCAAGTAGTATTTTATAAAAAACATGCTTATTCTATCAGGTATCCTGTGGTGGTAAGGGGGGACGTAAAAGGGATGTTCAAGAACACCAGGGTTGGTGGGAGTGGGGAGTTGATATGCACTACAGCAAGGAAGATGTAGAAAGCTTTTGGTTGTTGTTATAATTGACATAACACAAATCACCTTTTTAACAAATATAATTCAGTGGATTTTAGTATGTTCATAAGGTTGTAAAATGATCACTGCTATCTATTTCCAGAACATTTTCTCAAATCCCAAAGAAACCCCTTACCTATTAGCAGTCACTTGCCATTCTTCCCTCCCCAAGTCTCTGCCAAACACTAACCTAATTTCCATCTGTATGGATTTGCCTGTTCTGCACATTTCATAGAGATGGAAACTTAGAGTGTACAGTCTTTGTGTCTAGCTTCCTTTCTTTACTATAATGCTTTTAAGGTTTATCCACAGGGTAGTATCGATCAGGACTTTTTATGGTATTTGTACCTGAACAATATTTCATTGACTGAGTAGACTATATTTTGCTTATTCACTGATCATTTGGGTCAACTTAATTTTGGGCTTTTATGAACAATACCACTATTTATATTCATATATAAATATTTGTGTGGACATATGTTTTTAGCTCTTTTGAATAAATACAAAGGAATAGAATTGCTAGGACATATAGTAACTATGTTTAACTTTAGGGAATTGCTAAACTGTTTTCCAAAGAGTTAGAACCATTTTACATTTTCACCAACAAGATATAAGCGCTCCAATTTCTCCACAGCCTCATGAATGTTTGTAATTAGTACCTTTTTTATTATAGCCATCCTAATATGTATAAAGTAGTATCTCCCTGTTATCTTGACATACATTTCCCCATAACGACTAATGAAGCCGAGAATCTTTTCATGTACTTTGACCATTTATGTATCTTCAAATATTCTGAATATTAAACTCATTTTAGATACGTGATTTGCAAATAATTTCTTCCATTCTGTGAGTTATTTTTTCACTTTATTGATGCTATCTTTTTAAACATGAAAGTTTTTAGTTTTGATAACATTTAATCAATCTATTTTGTCTTTCGTGGTTTGTTCTTTTGGTGGCGTAGCTAAAAAAGTGATTACCGAATCCAAAGACACAAAGATTTAGCTCCATGTTTTCTTCTGAGAATTTTATAGTTTTAGCATTTAAATTTAGATGCTATGATCACTTTTGTGTTAATTTTTGTTATAGTATGGTGGTTCAACTTCATTTTTTTGCATATGGATATCCAGCTGTCCCAGCAGGCTTCATTGAAAAAGTTATTCTTTCTTTCTTTGTGTTGTCTTGATATCCTTGTGAAAAAACAACTGATCATAAAACTACAAGTTTATTTCTGAACCTCAATTGTATTCTACTGCTATATGCCTCTACTTTGGCCAGTACCACATCCCTGATGATTATAGTTTCATAACAATATTTGAAAGTGTGAATTTTCCAGTACTGTTTTTCTCAAAACTGATTTTAAGCCAGCTGAGATTTTAGTAGCATTGTATTGAATCTACAGACTGACTTTTAACAATATTAAGTGTTCTATCCCTGAACACAGGATGTTTTTATCTTTACACAGTCTTGTTTTAATACTGTCAACAGTATTTTGTAGCTTATTATATATAAGCCTTGTCCCTTCTTGGTTAAATTTATTCTTCTGAAGTATTTTATTCTCTCTGATGCTAATATAAATGGAATTATTTTCTTAATTTCTTTTCAGATTACTCATTTATGTGTAGAAACACATCTGATTTTTGCATATTTATTCTGCAGCCTTACTGACCTTATTAGGAGTAATAGTTTTGTCTTTATTTTCTGTGTATGGATTTACCAGGTATTCTGTGAGTAAATGTAAGATCATGCCATCAATAAGATAGAAAAAAGAGATAGTTTTACAATCTGGGTGTTTTTATTTCTTTTTCCTGCCTAATTTCCTTGTCAGGATACATAATTAACTATGAGTAAATTGAAATTCAGGGAAGTTATATAACTTCTGAAGGTTTTCAAGTACTTAGGTAGTTTGAGTTTTAATTCCAATTCTGATAATAACTTCCTGAATGTCCAGTGAACTTAATGTTCCCGGACCTTAGTTTCCCATCTGAAAACTTTAGGCACTGAACAAAGCAAGTCAAAAAACAAACAGTGAGGCTGAGGATTTAGCTTGGTGGTAGAGTGCTTGCCTAGCAAGCATAAGGCCCTGAGTTTGATCCCTAACACCCCTCTCCAAAAAATAAAAAAAAAAATACTGTAACAAATATTGACTTGTACTAAGATAGATATGCACAGGATGCTGTGACGGAAGCATGACACCGATGAGGGGCACTTACTTTGGACAGAGTTGTTAGGGACGGGCCTCTCTGAGGAGACAGCATTTAAAATAAAATGTAAAGTTTGAAACAAAGATTTCTCCTGAAGGTCCTTCCAGGCATTTGTGATAAAACAGCATTTGTGAAAGTTCAAAGGCAGGAAGGAACTTATTTCCAAAACTAGACTGAAGCTCAGGGTAGAAACCAATCTGTTTTGATTCGGTAGTGCATCCCCAGAGTTTAACACTATGCCCAGAACACTCTAGGTGTTCAGGAAGCCGTGGCTGAATGAATGGATGATCAAATGGATTTATAAATTAGGTAATGTGTAAGGTTCTTTGGGGGCAGTTGTTAGAACCAAATTTTTTACTTCGAATTTACTATGGCTGTTAAATTTGTTCTGGTTCATTTTGCGTCACACCCAGCTCATAACCAGATTGAAGATTTTGATGTAGCTTCTGGGAGACCTCTGAGTTCTCACAGCTCCTGGGCATTATGTCACTCAAGAATCTTCCTTTGTAGGTTTGGGAAGAAATTTTGATTTTCTGTGATTGGGATGGAGTTTTGGAGGGATTAGAGGGTAGGTGGTGTGGTGTGGTGGGATAGGGGACAAAAGGAAATGCAATGGGAGTTGCTCATGAAATCTGTGGCTCTATCGTCTAGCTCATTAATTTTTTCTTCAGCTATATCCATTCTGCTGGTAAAACCATTTGTTATGTTGTTTTGATTGTCAATGTCCTACTGGCCATTATTCAGATTTTTTTCTGCTCACTGTTCCTAATATTCCTTTTTATATTTCTGAGATTTATTTACTTATTTACATATTTAGATAAAGTTTTTATCTATTTCTTTAATCCTGCTTTTTTGGTGCAAAATTTCGTCATTTGTCTTCATTTTATAGTGTTGGTCCTCGCAAGAAAGCTTATTATTTTTCCCTTGGGTTATCAGTTAACTGAGCATTCTGAAGGGCTTCTGTTTGCCCCTCCAGATCTGCTCTCCACCCTTCCAAACTCTGCTCTGTGACCCGCACAAACCACACCCATAGGCTCCTTACACTCTGGCTTTCCACCGGGTTCAGTGGCTAAGGAGCCCCGGCAGAGAGTGTTGAGAGGGTAGAACATACTTATTCTGTCCTTCCTCTCCCTATGCCGTCAGATGTGTCCTTGCCTGAAGGGCATTTACATCAAGATGGTCCTCCCCAAATGGCTTCCTCTTCTTTGTGATTCGGATACGATCTACGTCCCTTCCCACTTAAGACACTGTCCTATGCTGCCTGCATAGCTGAAAATGGTCTTGTTATTAAAGTCTCCTCAAATCGTCAGTGTGAATGTGGCATATTTCCTGCTGGGATCCTGACTAGTATATTCAGCTAGTGGCATCTTTCTGAACAGAGTGGCAGGGGATGATTAGGCTCAGGATGGTGATTCTGCAGGTGTTGGATGGACAGCACTATACTAAGTGACTTGGGGAAATGCCTTGCTCTAAGATTAAACCACCTCTGTATCCCTCCTCTCCATCCTGGAGTTCGATTCCTCTTCCCAGGAACAGCGAGGATGAGAGACATCAGGGATGTTGTCTTTGCTCAGCTGAGGAGAGGTCTGAGGAGGAGCGGGATGCTCAGGTGTCTGCCCACCCTTCTGTGCTTTGGCTCTCTGTTCTTCACTTCTGAGCTTCCAAAGTTTCCAGGGTGCTCTCCTATCAGTCTTCTGGTTATAGCAGGGAAGGCAATGATTTGCTGAGGGCGATGCTAGAAAGACAAAAGAACAAAATTAGACAGTCTTCCACCAGCTTATCCCCATTTAGAGCTTTAGTGCACACCTCATCATCTACCCCACCCTCAACCCAACCACCTTCTAATTCTCAAAGAGTTTCTTACATGTTAAAAAAAATTTTTTTTAAGTTGCAAAGCCAGCTCTGAGTTCTTCGGTTTCTCCTGGGTTTGGTTGGTCAAAGGCAGCCCTCAGTGGGATTCCTTGGATCTGTAATTGAACATTGTCGCTCAAACAGATATTTATCTTTTGTTGGTATTGGTGTTCTGATTTACTTGGACAATAATTGTTTGCCCAAGGAAGGCTCCCAACTGCCAGTGAGTCACAGGCTGATAGTAGACAAAGTCAACTTTCTGAGGTCAGCCTATCTATTCACCTAAGAAAATCTGAACCCACACTATCACAAAGGGACAAACAGGAAACCTCTGCCCAAGGGCAGAAGGGTCTGGGTCTAACGTCTATGCTTAGTATACCTATTACTTACTTGAATATTATAATGGATGTTCAGATGCCGCAAGCAAGTCCCCTTTTGGAATAAAGAGTTTATCCACTGGGAGTGCTGCCAGTAGATAGCCTTCAGCAGTCAGCCTCTTTGGGGAATTGTCTTAGCTCAGACATAAGAGGAAATATTATCATTATACTGTGAAGAATAAACTGAAGAACTATTATCCAAGATTTCAACTTTTAATCAGCTCCCAGTCTTGTTGGGAATATTATTCATAAATAAAAAGAAAGAAGATCAAAAATACAAAACAAAATGTGAGAATCACAAGCATAAGCCAGGCAGTAGTTATGGTATGTGTGGGAATCCAGAGAAATATACATGATGTCCTTTTGGTCATGCCTCATCCTGGCAGATTCCGTATGAAGGTGTTTGAAAGTTTCTTGAGGGTGGAGAGAATTACCTAAGACTTACTGCAAATGTGGGTGATCTGGAGATTTCTTTACTACATACTGCCTATTCTATTTAAAATAGAATTGATATGTATTGGGAATAATTCACCTATGCAATAATCATGGGAGCAGTAAAGGAATAGCTAAATTTTATTCTTAAAAATGTCTACTCATCATAGCTCAAGTTATTATTATTATTATTATTATTATTATTATTATTATTTATGATTCTTACATGTCAGCTATGAAAGTGAGGCCTACCCCGGTTAAGTGATTTGCCCAGGGTTATGCAGCTAGTAGGTGTGGTTATGTTGAGATTCAAAGCCAAAAAACTGGGGCCTGAGCATATGTTTTCCTGTTTCCAAGGCAGGTACTGCTTTCCTCTGGGACCCCAAAAAAGATGAGAGCTGGATTGGATCTGTTTATGAAGTGATAGGTATGGATAAGCGACCGTGCTTCTGGGAAGAGAGGTTTGTTTATCATTTCTCATCTTTTCTGCAAATGCAATTCTTGCAGCAGCTTGAGTTATATCACAAGTAAATGAAGCAGGTGCTCATTAGACTGCCGGGCTGGTATAACTCTCACTTGGCAATTGCTGTAAGGGGCAAAGAAGATGAACAATCCTAACTGCTCACTATGAAACTTGGACATCATTTATATTCATGTAGAGTTCATTAGCCCAGATTTCTTTAACTGTGTTTTTACAGAGCAGGCAAATACTTCTGAGTGTAGAAGA
>PVJO010005063.1:0-102560 GCA_004026905.1 Hystrix cristata | reverse complement strand
TAAATAAGGACAAAGAGGTGTAATAGATATTATATAAAGGGAGGATGGTGTGCAGAGGAGAGGAGTGCTAGAAAGAAAGAAGGGGAAAAGCAGAAAGGCAACAGGGGAAAGAGAGGGGAAAGAGAAAATATGGAAAATGATGAATGAACCTGATATAAATAGGGGGGGAGGGAGGAGAGGGGAGGGGCGGAGGAGAGGGGGAGAACCAAGATGTACCATGTATAGGTACAGAATAAATGTAATGAATGTGATCAATGTATGTAGAATGTACCAATACATGCTCTTGGTTTAAAATAAAAAAAAAAAAAACAGATTTATGGAGAAAAGTGATTCTGCAGCATTCCTTCTGAACCCAAGCTATTCTTAGGCTTTTAGAAAATAATTCCATTTACAATATTTAGATTTTCACAAGATTTATCAGGAATGTTTCTGCTGTACAGTGTACCACAAACCCTGTATCTACTTGAGAGAATTAAAGAACAAATAATCTGAAATAATAAAGTCATGTGATGGTTCCGAATAATGACAAGTAGCTGGGCATGGTGGCAGGCACCTGCGATTTCAGCACTCCGGGAGGTGAGGCAGGAGGATCTCAAGCTCGAGCCCAGCCTGGGCTACTTAGCAAGACCCTGTTTTAAATCTTAACACTTTAGAAAGGCTGGGGATATAGCTCCGTATGAAGGCCCTGGGTTCAGTCCGCAATACTGCAAATATATATATATATATATATATATATATATATATATATATATATATATATATGTAATAAAGATTTATAAACCCAAGTGCATACTCAGCAATCTGAAATTCCAGTTTCAGCTCATTTTAATGCAAAAATCCATGTCAAAGTTGGTTCATAAAATAAATGTTCCCACTATTGTAAGGAATACATGTGTCACAAGCATCAGCATAAGGACGGAGTCTAAACTGAGTGAGTTAAGGGTGTATTTTCATTTCAGAATTTCATTGCTTGAGCAGTCTGAATACATCAGAATGACTTCAAGGAAAAAGAAAAGATCCCTGCAATCCCTTACAACTAAGAATGTGATGATTTATATTACACTCTGCTATGAGCTGAGAAAGAACCAGATGGATCTATTAACATATTATTAAATACTCACAGATGGTTTAAATTTACAAAGTGCATGGTGAGTAAATCAGTTAAGCCCCTTTGTATTTGCCAGACAACAGCAACTACACACTGGCTATAATAATATTGTAATAAGAACAGTAACAGCAATAATCTAGAGAAACATTTTTGTTTAAGAAAATTAAATGCATTTTATAGAAATGTAAAAATCTTGCTTATTCTTGAAGATGGCTTACTCTGGCAGCTCCTGTACATAGGCATTTCTGGAACAGATCCACTATACTGTTATAACTCGCGGACAGTCCTTTCCTATAAGAACTTCCTGTTCTGGGGGTGGATGGCTCCTTGCTGTCCCGATCTCAGCTCAGATGCCATGTCCTCAGAGCAGTCATCTGTAATTCCACCTAAAGTAGCCTTTCCTGCCTGTTACCTCAGTAACAACCTCTTACATCAGGATCTCATACTGTACATAGCGCTCATCACTATCTGCAGTTACATTTTTGAGTTAGCAAATAAATTTATTTGTTTCACACTTTGTCTCTGTTTATCTGATTGATTGTGAGGTTTACAAGGGAAAGAATCTTAAACATATTTCTAAAAGTTCTGCGCCCCCAACCTTCAGCAGAGATTCTGGAAAACAGCTGAGCTGCTCAATAAACATGAGTAAAGGAATAAAGAAAGAAAGAGGTTGGAGTTGGCATTTTCACAGGCTAACCAGTCTTTGATGTTTTATTATATAATTACGTATCCCTGGAATATAGCTACAGCTGAATACAATGATCAAACCTTAACACAGTGTTGATCACTAGTATGCTCTCTCATCCATTTATCCATTTTAAACAGAGTTCTTGCCCTTGTGGAGATTGCATTCTAGAAAGGAAAGGAATACTGGAGAAGTGGCATGTAAGAAAAAGCTCAGGATACAGAGGAGAGTATAGAGAAATGAGAAAGAAAGGAGTAAACATGCAAGTGGCTGAAGTAAATGAACAAAACACTCACAGGAAGGGAACGAGGCTCGAGAGCATTTGATTATGCTATTTACAGTTTGTATTCTTCCAATTTTTCTAAGTGCTTGACAGTATTTCATAATAAAGCATAAAAATACTTTTACAAAATTAAAATATATAATCTGTACAATAAAACAAAATTAAAAATCTTTAATTTCATAGTATAAACATAATTACATGAATATTAAACATAATTAAACATTCTAGATACATATTCATATACTTTAATTAATATCTGTGCTATATCTGAATCTGATACCACATTACCACAATCTTTCTAAGGAATATATTTTTATTATAGTCTTTTACCTGTATTTTTTCACAAAATTATTAATAATCTTTAATTTTTTTTTTTTTTTAGTGGTGCCGGGGATCGAACTCAGGCCCTTGTGCTTACAAGGCAAGCACTCTAATCACTGAGCTAAATCCCCAGCTCCAATAATCTTTAAAATTATATTTTAGTGCTGATAAATTTAAAACTATTGTTACTTTCAAGTGAATCATTTCTGGAGAGCACAATGATTTTTTTTTAATGAAGAAAATATTCTCTTTGTTGTTGTTGGAGTACTTGGTAAACCAGAGCTGATTCAGCTAGAGAATATTTTAAATTCTAATTTGTTTTATATGCAATCATATGCGTATTTCAGCCACAATATGTTTATAAGTACCATCTTTTTGCCTCATTTTAAATAGCTTTCTTAACATTTTCCATGAGACACAGCTCAGCAGATAAGTTTTGTTAATTTGTGAACCTTAAATGCTTATCCAAATTTAAATAAAATCATGGGTCTTATAAATTACATTGCAATTAAAAATAGCTCTACCAAAAGCTTCTTCACATATTTCAAAACTGAAACATTAGTTTTAAAAATGGCACTTTGCAAAGAGGTATGAAGAAAGCTTATGAAGTATTGAAATATTCCATATCTTGATTAAGATAGTAATACCATAGGTATTAATATAAATGTATATATAGTCAACTAAAGTGATCAACAAACAACGAAAAAACACATCAAAACGTACCCTTATGATCACTTTATACATTGTACTATAAATACATTATACCTGAAAAAAGTTAACCCTTGTATACAAATGAGCCCTCATTATTTAATCTGTTTAGTTACTTTCTTGATTTAGAGAAGATAAACGTCAGTATCTTCCAGGTTCTAATCACCACAAATTTTAAAAGCTTGAAAATTAAAAATTTTGGCATCTCTTGCTTAAACACTTTATTCAAAATACTTAACTGATTTTGCACAAATAACACCAAAATTTAGAAGATTGGTTTAATTTGCAAAAAGTTTCATTACCATTGTAAAAAGCTTAAATTGACTGAACTAGGTCTTCAAAGACAAAAACATTTCAAACAATTTTGAAAAGTAAAATGAGAAAGAATATATCACATTGCTGAAGCTTTTTCTGTTTCATTCAATGTCAACTTTATCACGATTTTATAGTTTTGTTTATATATAACTATAACATACATTTGTGACAATATGATAAAATTTGCTATCTCCAAATTTGCTATTATTTTGATTAGTAGATACTACTATTTCTTTGAATAGGATTGTTACTTACCTGCACACCATGCTGTATACATTGTGCAATGTAAGTTTCTCAAATCAATAAGAATATTTAATCAAAATGCCGTGTATTCTTGCTACCACCAGAAAACAAGTAATTTTTGTTGAATTCTGAACGTTTTCACAGTGTCAAATGCTTGACTTTAAGTAATGAACTCCTGAAAGCTTTTCTTTGATTCTATGACATGTATGAAAACAGGTCATTTTTTGGAATTTATTTATTTTCTCACTAAAGTATTTAGTGACCTTCATGTTATCTGGCATCGTTTTGCTGCCTGTGACAGTCTTTTGCTCGTCAAGCCACTACATTAAGTGCTCTCACTTCAGATTTCAAATACGTTCCACAAAAATTTGCAGTGAATATAAATCTCATGAATTCCAATAATGAGCAATTTGCTTTAGAGCAAAAGGTTTGTAATATGGAAGCTATCTGTAGCTAAATCATAGTGAATTGTAAGCATTAACAATGTTTGCAAGTTACATTTTCATCATCAACCGTCTGGAGAAATTAGAATCCAGTGTTCAATTTTTCATTAAGCATGCACTGTCATTTTCTATTTCTCTTTGCCAAAAGTAATTTATTGTAAAATGAAAAGCATTGTAAAACAATAAAAAAAAATAGTGCCAATTTGTTATTTGCAGCCACTAAAGGACAAAACCGCTCTAATAAGGACCTCCAGATCCCTCCCTTCGCACTGTGGTTCGACAGTTCATCCTCCATCTCCCAGCACACTCCAGTCTACAGCCACAAAATACCATCCCACAGACTGAGGACTTCAGACAACAGAAGTGCGTTTTTTCACCATCCTGCAGTTTGGAAGGCCAAGATTAAGTATCGGCATGGTCAGGCTCAGGCACAGACTCTTCTGATTTACAGAGGGTCATTTTGCCACCGTCCTTGCGTTGCAGGAGGCAGGGGAGAGAAGTGTGTGTGTGTTGCGGGAAGTGAGATTTCCTCTTGTCTTAAGACTGCAGCCCTATTATACTTAGGATCTCATTTAACTTCACTTCCTAAAGCCTCATTTCCCTAGATACAGACATATCATCATATATGTCACCATATAAATTTGGGAGGGAACACAATTCAATGCATAGCATTCTGCCACTAGCTGCCAAATACGTGTCTTTATTACATGCAAAATACATTATGTCCATCCCAATCCCAAATGCATCAAGATTTAATTCATTCAAATCACCTCTAAATGCAAAAGTTCAAAGTCTCATCTAAATCAGGTATGCGTGAGGCTGGAGATATGATTCATCTTGAGGTAAAACTCTTCAATTGCAAACAGAAAATTATGTGCTCCCCAAATGCAGTGGTAGGACATGTATGGGATATGCATTCCTATTCAGAAAGATGAAATGGAAGGAAGGAAGGAAGGAAGGAAAGAAGGAAGAAGGAAAGAAGGAATATAGCCTTCAACTGAACAAAAATCACCTTGTAGGCAAGAAAAACTGTTCTAAGATACTATTTAAAAGAAATAAGTGTTTGTATCAGAGCCAGGTATTTTTTAAAGTGAAGTATCTCTTTTATTACATAATACAAGGTGGTCAATAAATAATGTGTTCTAGTGCAGAAACAATAACAAACTGCCTCTTATAAGACAGTGCTCATCTTATAATGAAGATCATTTTTTATATAGACACAAACCATTTGGTGGCCTAGACTGTCTCCACAGTATTAAATGTTCTTCAGGCAAATGAATATAGTCATTCATGAAAATGTTAGAAATTTTTCAAGAGACCAGTTGAATATTTTAAGACTTCATGCTTCACTCAGCTAAATTTAGTGAAACTTGAAGACAGTCGATGTTTGTATGCAGACGATAAATACCTCAAGGTTTTATTAGAAACCTAATAATAAAAAGCCATAAAACAATTATGCAGTGTGGCTGTATGGAATATGTTAGGCTTTTTCTCAGTATTCACTTATCAAAATGTTTAAAGTTTTGCCCACACATGCACTATTCTTTAACAATAAGCCGACAGGTTGTAGTAAACGCTAGGAAGTTGCTGTGGGTGCGTGTATTCTACAGTGCTCCTTTTCACCACATAGAGATGTACCACAAAGTTGAGAACTCCTGCAGATATTTTGTGTTGCCCAGAGAAATAAGTCGATAGTGTTAGCTCATAAGTAGAAAGTACCATCTTCTATATGAAAGCAGTTTGCGTTAGATTTTTCAATCATTTCGGATATTCTTCCCCTAATAATGAAATTAATAGAAAAGAGAGACTCAGTTAATTACCTGAAAGGGAGTTTACTTGTAATCTTCCACATTTTTCATTTAAAAGGCAATGCTGTAATGTATCCTAGCAGTAAAATGACTGCGCCTTTAATCTTCCTAACCTTTAAAGTCCTCTAAAAACCTCATGCTGGGGGGCGTTCCCTGTATTAAGGACTCTGCATGCCCTCAGGTGGCTTTCCCTACAGACCTCACTTCTGTCACCTGCACATCGATCGGATAGTCCATTCACAAATCTGCACCTGCCCTGGAGCACTCAGCTGAAGTGAATCACGTCTCAGGACAGTATCTGCAGCATGCTTGCTGAGAATGAGCCCTTCTGTGTTTAACAGGGAAATGCTTCGGCTTACTTCAAGTACAAAGCTGCTTACTTTCAAAATATAGGGAGAAAATGTGGAAGAAGAAGGACTAGAATTCTTCGTTTTGTAAGCAAGTAGTTTTGATTGTTTGGACTCAACCTCCCAACTACCAGAATATAAACCTTTTGAGGGGAGAAATATGGTTACTGCTGTGTTTTTGATGCCCAGCAGAGCAAAATATATATTTCTACTAAATGAGTAAATTAACCTCATAACACTTATCAGATAGGATTTTTTGAGGGGTTTTTAGATTAACTTTACTTAGCATGACACAATGTTCAAGAGCAATCGGATCAATCGCAGTTTTATCCAAAGAGTTGAGAGGGACGATATGACACTTGTAGGACAGTCATCAATCGCTGAACTGAGTGATAGCAACATGTGTCAGCTAAGAGTGACACACTTAGCATTGGAGTGACTGGTTTCTAATCCCACTTCTGGGTTGTATTAGCTCTGTGACCTTGAACATTTACAAGCTTTTTAAATCTCAGGTTTCTCATCTTTACATTAAGCGTAACAGTCACTACTTCGCAGGGCTCTCACAAAGATTACATCAGATAATTCACAGAGAACTGAACGTATGGCAAGAGGAGTGCATTTAGTTAGCACTATGTACCTATTCTGAGCTAATGAATACAGTCCCAAGAAGTAATTAGAAAACAAATCTTTGAACTCAGGGTAAATACTTGATTTGGCATATATGGTCACGTGGCTTTGAAAGAATGGTCTCAACGTCCAAGTATTATTTAACATTTACAAGAATTTGTAATATAGCTCTAACAATTACGTTTTAAATTTTCACTACAAGTCTATAAAAAGCACAAATGCCATGCACGCACATTTGTTTGATATATATGGACATCTAGGAAAAATATGGTGAATTCCACATCGAGTGGGTGTGCTCGTTTTTCAGTGCTGCATGACATATTGTCACAAACTTAGCAGTTTAAGCAGAACCATTTTAGCTCGCCATTCTGTTTACAAAGATCAAGTTGGATAGTAAACACCCGCTCAGTGCCTCATGGTTCTGTAGGTCAGAAGTCCAGACAGGTTTGACTCAGTTCTCCATTCAGAGTCTGTTTTCTGTTTTTATAACAGAATACCTGAGATTGGGTTATTTATAAAGTACAGAGATTCATCGCTCACAGTTCTAGTACCTGGGAAGTCCCAGATCAGGGAGCCCTTCTCTGGCTGTGTCATTCCATGGCAGAAAGTGGAAAGCCAAGAAAGCAAAGGTGTGAGAAAAAGAAGGGGGCTGAAGGAGTTTTAAGGTATGTTATCCTTTTATCAGAAAGCCACTCCCAAGACAACTAACCCACTCCATAATAACGGCATTAATCTATTTGAGGGCAGAGTTTGTAAGACCTCATCACTCTTAAAAGTACCTACCACCTCTTAGCACTGTTGCCTCAGGGACTGATTTCAACATGTGAACTTTAGATGACAGTGGCATTGCGGCAGTGTCTGCCCAGGCCAGAGTCAGGTTGTCAGAGCGCTGAGTACTTACCTGGAGGCTCTGGAGAAGAATCCACTTTGAAGTTCTTTCAGATTGCTGCAGAATTCAGTTTGTTACCATTGTGAGACTAACCCCTTTTATAAGCTCTAAACCAGGTGTGTTCTAGTCCTTGCACATGCTCCCATCGTCTTCAAAGCTAGCAATGGCTCCCTGACTGACTCCTCCTGTCACAAACTTCCCTTGCTCTCTCCTGGAGAAACTCTGTGCTATCAAGCTTGGTAATTAGGTTACACCTGCCCAGAAAATATGCCTTCTGATTATTTCAAAGACGACTAACCAGCACATAAATGACATCTGCAATAGCTCCTTTCCCCTTGAATCACTTGTGCAACATCAGGGGCAAAGGTCACAGAGCTAATTTAAAGTTCTCCCTACAACAGAGAGATGGAAGCAGGCCTGGGAGCTGAGGCATAAGAGAGATTAGGACTTTTACCAAGTGTGGAATATAAGCAATCATGGCGATACCAGCCCTGAGAAGTCCCTGCAGAGGGTCTTGGCTAACACCTCCCTTACCTACCTTTTCTGCAGACCACTAAGTGCTCTGCCACAAAATATATTTCACAGCCAAACCTGTCATTTGTGAGAAGAAAATCCAGAGCTCCTTAATAGCAGGTGGCTGTTACTGGATATTTCACATGCTCACTGTTGAGTTATGATTTCAAGAGGCTGGAATACCACGGACATAAATAAGTGTTTAATGAAGTTGGAGAAGTATGTTGCCAGAAACAGAAAATTGAGAAGTGTACTGTGCACTGAGGAAAATAAACCTTAAGATGTTACTTTCAAGATACTGTGAAAACACTGCAGCTCTTGAGTGTGATTTTTATAGCAGTGTAAGAGGATGGCTCTCTAAAGCTGTCACGAAGAACTGAAGTTGAGACATGACTAACGCATGCTACAAAAACCTCGGGGAAATATGTCAAAAGTGAGGCCCCCCCAAAATCTCCTTCGACTATCATTCATTTGGCTCTGGTTAGGTGCAGAGAAGGAGGGAAAATGGTAATTTCAATCAACTTTGTGGATGAAGGATAACGTCAGTGAGAAAGTACACATAGAACAAGTGTCCAACTCAGTAGATTAGCACAGAATGAACACACTCAGGTAGCCAGTTGCCAAATCAATGGGTAGGCCATTCTGCGTATCACAGAACCGCCCCATCCCCGCCCTCGTTCTCTCAGTGTCCACCTCTGCCCCAGCTACCTCTTGTTGACTTCAAATACCCTCAATTAATTTTGCCTTGTTTTCACAGCTGTATAGGTAGATTTATAAAATATATATTTATTTGCGCCTAGCTTTTCTCTTTTTTTTTTTGTGCCTTCAGTATGTTGTTATCAAGTATGATGTTTATTCTCATTGCTCCTTAGTATGTAGTTGGCTGAATTTCCCAGTTTACTGTCCTTTCTATATAATTCATTTAGGTTGTTTCCAGAGTTTGGCTATTAAGCTTAGTGCTGCTATAAATATCCACACATAGACCCCTGTACCCTTGCATACACCACTATGTTTGTTATGCACCTAAGAGAGTTTGATGATTTACATCTGGAATGTTCCCCAAATCCTCATGTGTGTGGAAGGTGCTTTGATCATGGAGGTGCTATATCCACTCACAAGCTCTTAGCTGTGTGGGCTGTTAGGAAGCAGGCCAGTCAGAAGACTCAGGGAATGGCTGGTACATCTCCCTCCCATTTTTGTCCTTTCCTCTCGGCTTCCTGGCCACCATGACTCGAGCAGCTTTCTTCTGCCAAACCCTCTCACCCTGCATTTCCTGTCTTGGAGCCAGCTGATTACGGACTGAATTCTCTAAGAAACATGAACCAAAATAAACCCTCACTCCTTCAAATTGTGGAGGTCAGCTGTTTTGTCCCAGCGACAAGTGATTAAAACAGAAAAGACTCGTTGGATCACAGTGAAAGCCCACGTTCTACATTAGTAGGTGATGTTAAACTATTCCAAAGTAGCCGTACCAGTGCAGCCCTAACAACACTGGGGGAAGCTGCCCAACATTTGATGTTGTCAGTCTTCCTAATTTTAGCAACTCTCCTATGTATAGTGATATCTCGTGATGGTTTTCTTTTGCATTTCCCTCATAACAATTAAGATTATGCACCTTTAATATGCTTATTGGCTATTTGAATATCCTCATTTATAAATTGCTTATTTAACCCTGTCCATATTTCTATGGAGTTTTCTGTCTTTTTATTATTAATTTGTGGGATTTCTTTCTACATTTTGGATTTGAGTCATTTGTTGATTATTGGTGATCTAAGAATCATTATCTCTCATTCTTTGGCTTGCTTATTCATATTTTTATTATGTTTATCAACAAAAGTTTTAAATTTAAATTTATAATTTATCTTTTTTCTTCTACCTACATACTGTTGTTTGTGAATTGATTATGGCATATGAGGAGCTCCACTTCCACTTAAGGACTAAAAAGTTATGCGATAATGACTCTATCCAACAAAAATAAAAAGCTGAATAATTAAGAAAATAATAAATTTCCTTGAACCCACCTAAGACCTGAGGTTGTGAGACAACCGAATGAACTTAGTGACAGAGTAACGCATCTCTTTGCGGAGAATGGAAGAGGTAGAAGCAAGTAAGAAGAAAGCATCTCAAATTTGAACATATTCCTAAGGATTAAGCACCAGCTTATATATCACTTTACATATCTGGGAGCCAAGATAGAAGAGAAGTTTGCTCCCACTCCTGGGCCCTTTCCCGTGTATCCTCCACTAGGGTAGCGGTGGTGAGCCTATGGCACGTGTGTTATTGTGCGAATGCTAAAATCTCAGTATTCAGGTTTAATTGCAATGTTGGCACTTTGCGGTAAATAAGTGTACTTCGGGTTGAAGTTTGGGCACTTGTCTCTAAAAGGTCCGGTGTCACTGCAGCATGGGCTTACAGGGAAGACTGGGGGCAGGGTAGGCTCAGGAGTGAAGCTCAGTGGTGCAAGCCTTTGTCAGTTAGGCTTCCATCACCATAGCAAATACATGTGACAAAATACCTGAGTCAACTGAATCATAAGGAGCAAAGGTTAATGTGATGTCTGACTGTGGTCACTTGGTCCTGATGCTTTGGACCAGTGGTGGCACCTGTGGTGGCACAGTACATTAGGACGAGAGCCTGTGGCAGAGGTCTGTTGTAATCTATGTTTGGATGTCTCCTGAGACCTCATGTGCTAATATCTTATGCTTTTGGAAGGTGACTGGATTGTGGGGGCACTGCAGCTGACTTGCGGTTAGGAGGGAGGGCCTAGTTAGACAAGGGTCACTGGGGGCATGATCCAGAAGGTGTATCTCCCTCGTAGCTTCTTCCTTTTCTCTCTGCTTCCTGGTCTCCATGACCTGAGCAGCTTTCCTTTGCCCAGGCCCTTTTACTGTGGCACTGACCATATAAGGACTGAAACGTCTAAAGTGTGTGGGGGGGAAGGAAGGTGAAGGTGATCCAAGAGTGGGTGGAGGAGGGAGGGAAAGAAGGGAAGGGATGAAAAAAGGAAGTATGATGTGTTATCTACATATAACAACTTCCCACAAGGACTGTAGACACTATGCACTACACACATGTACTATTAAAATAATAAAAAAGAAATAAAAACCTTTTTAAAAATCTCCTCCTTAAATTTGTGTGTGTTGGGTATTTTGTCCCAGCAATGAGGAAACTGACTAAGACAAGGCCTGTTCTCTTCATGGCCAACAAGAAGCAAAAAGAGTCAGAAAGAGACCAGATTCCCAATATCTCCTGCAAGGGCAACCTCCAGTGGCCTAACTTCTTTCTACTCTTAAATTTTGCACCACCTCCCCAAAGCATCATGAGCTCCACCAAGACTTTAACACGTGAGTCTTTGGGAAATATTCAATATTCAAATTGTAGCAAGCCAGCAGAAGGTGATCCACCTCTTAACAGCAAGTCAGATGTTGCACCCCCACAATCCAATCACCTTCCAAAAGCCCCACTATGACTGCACAGGGCTCTTGGGGGACAACTAAGTATAAACCATAACAGATTTGTTCTGCCACAGGCTCTCATGTTTTACTAACAGGGAACTGTGTAAAACATCATCCTCTTCCCAGCACAATTTACTCATAGAAAGCAAATGCTATATGATGGTAGGGGAGGCACAACAATCGCACTTGTATCCAAGGTTATGAGGTAAAGGATACAAGTGAAACTGCCCTGCCTTTTGTAGAAGGGGAGGAAAAGCCTAAGAATATCAGCGGAGACCTGCCACCAGGGAAGACCCAAGGAGAAGAGAGACCCTCCCCACTCCCTTGGCACAGGGCTGCAGAAAAAGAATGGGGCAGGAATTTTGAGACAAGGCGCTAATGCTGTAGGTCCCACACTGAGCTCAAGGTAAGCACAGTTCACTGCTGGAGACATTCAAACACTGCAGTAAGCTGGACTGTGGAACAGAGCAGAGGTCAGCAAACCACGGGCCAGATCCGGCCTACCATCCATTGGTTTACCAGATTTATTTTGGTATACCAGATTCATCTGGATTATTTTACCCATTGCTTCATTTCACTGTATCTTTATATATTAAATATGCTTCAGAGGGAAGATATAATTTTGTTTCTAATCCAGTCTCAATCTTTGTCTTACCATCTTACTTTTTGCATTTTATTCATTTCACCAGTGCTTCGTTCCTTTCTCTTTACTCTTCGCCTTCTCTTGAATTAACCAAGTCTGAGTTATTATTGAATTTTCCCTATTTTGTAGTACTGGAGAATGAATCCTGGCCCTTCGCACAGAGCTACATTATCAGCCCTCTTTATTTTTTATTTTGAGACAAGGTCTTGCCAAGTCACCCAGGTAGGGCTTTGAACATGTGTTCCTTCTGCCTCAGCCTTCCAAGGTGCTGGGAACACAAGTGTCTGTTAGTGTGTCTGGCCTGAATTCTCCCCACTTTTAATTTCCCAGTCATACATTCTTTTACTGATTATCTTGGAAAGTAAAATGTGAATATATTTCATACTAAAGTATAGTGTTTATTTAACATGCTTTTACAGGCTGTTTGGTAAAAAATACAATTTAATTCCATTTAAAACCACTTGGCTTATATCTGACTGTCACGAATTTTAATACCAAATATATTTGAAATTTTAAAATACTTATTTCATATAGTCAGTATTCTTTTTTTTGAATACTCTACATATTTTGAATTTTTGATGCTTTCATTCCTCCCTACATCTCTTAAGCTTCCAAATGGAATCATTTTTTCTGCCTAAATAATATTCTTTAGACTACTTTGTTAGTTATAGAATTTTAGGTTGGCTTTTTTTTTTTCTTTTTGGTGTCAGGGATCAAATTCAGGGCCTTGTGCTTGCAAGGCAAGTACTCTAACTGCTGAGCTAAATCCCCAGCTCTGAGGTTGGCATTTAGAAAGAAGGAATCTACAAAAATAAAAATCCAACAAGTGAGGGAATTCAGCAAGGTAGCACAATATAAAATAAGCATACCACAATAAATCATATTCCTATATACTTTCAATAAATGTGTAGATACTGAAAAAATGGAATTATTAAGTATAAATCTAACAAATTAATATGTATAATTTTTGTATGCTGATGACTAAAAAATATTGATGAAAGAAATCGAGCATCTGTGTGAATGGACAAATATGCCATGTTCATGGTTTTGAAGACTCAACACAGTAAAGATGTCTATTGTATCAAATTGATACACATACTTAATGCAATTTCTATAATAATTCCATCAAGACATTTTATCAATAGAGAAATTATTGTGCTTAAATTTGTATGGTATGGCAAAGGAACCAGATTAGTTAAACATTTTGAAAAAAATAAAATAAAATGACAGGAATCAGTATACCCCATGTTAAGACTTATTATTAGCCTTGGTAATCAAGACTTTGGTTTTGACAAACGTCTAGACACATAGATCAATGGAATAAAATCAGGAATCTAAAAACAGACCCATGCAAATATGCCCAACTTCTTTTTGACAAAGTTGCAAATGAAACACAATGAAGGAAAGGTAGTTTTTTCAACAATTATTTCTGGAGCAATTTGATACTCACAGATGTCCAATTAAATACCCCCTCAAAAAGAATCTTAACACCACATCACATGTAAGTTTAAAACAGAAAATGACAACATTTTAGGAAGAAAACAGAAAGAAGTCTAAGAAACTTGAGACTAGACCAAGAGTTATTAGACTTGGCTTATCTATTAAATGTACTATCTATTAAAAGCACTTATCTATTAAAAGCTTATCTATTAAAAACACTATCTATTAAATGAAAAATTCGTTAGACTTTATTAAAATCAAAAACATGTTTCTTCTGTGAAAGATCCTATATAAAGGAAAGAAAGACAAGTCACAAATTGGGAGGGAATATTTGCAAGCCACATAGCTAACAAAAAACTACAATAAAAACAACATCGTGAGAAATCAGGTATAGGATATGAAAAGACACTTCACCACCAAAGATGTAAAGATGGCAAATGTGCATAAGAAAAGATGTTCTACATCAGTAGCCACTAGGGCAAAGCAGATCAAAGCCACAATAAGATACCACCACACACACATTAGAATAGCTAAAATGAAAAATAATGACACCACCAAATACAAATGAGGATACAAAGAAATTGAATCACTCATAGAATGATGGTGGGAATGTAAAACAGTACCAGCAGTTAAAGAAAAAAGAAAGAAAGAAGGAAGGAAAGAAAAAGAGAAAGAAAGAAACTAAACACGTAACTACCATACAGCCCAGCAGGTGTACTCCTAGGCATTGGTTCCAGAGAAATGAAAATTTAAGTTTGGAGAGTCTTCAAAAAACTAAACTAGAACTACCATGAGACTCAGATACACCTCCCTTAGGTAGATTTCCACAAGAACTAAATACTTTGTAACACCATCATACTATGGTGATACACGTACACCCAATTCACAAAACCTAACCTCTGAAAACAGCCTAGATGCCCATCAACAGATGAATAGATACAGAAAAAGTGGTATATACACAGAAAGTGCAATATTACTCAGCCACAAAAGGATGAAATCTTGTCCTTTGCAGAAAAATGGATAAAATTCAAGATCATCATACTCAGTAAAATAAAGCTTACTATTGTATGTTTTCTTTTATATGACAAGCCTAAAATATAAACAAATATTGGAGAGATGATGGGGAATTAGAATGTAGATGCTTAGAGGTGGGGAAGAGTCTGGAGGTGGGGATGAGGGAACAGAGAGCGGGGTAACAGGATAGAAAATGATCAAGATGTGCTATATGCATGTAATAACTCCTCAAAATAATCATCACTATATGCGTTACAAATATGCCCTTGAAAAAGGAAACGTTCTGTATCCTCACTATTTAATATAGAGATCTTGAGTGTGATATTATAAATCATTACCACTGAAGGAAATTAGATAAAGAACACATACAGTTTTACCATATTATTTCTTACAATTGCATGTGAATCCACAATTATCTATGACTTATTTTTTCCAAGTGCATATGAACCACAATTATCTCAAAATAAAAACTTTAATTAAGGAAAAGTATATAGGAAGAGACCAAGACATTAAATGCAGCAGCATTTAAAAAAACAGAAATTTTAAGTGACATTTTGTACTATATGATGAAATAGTATTGTGTTACTTAAAACATTAAAGAAATAGAACCTGTGTAATTTTAGGCTTCGTTCGATGACTAGAGTACAGAAGTCAGTGGTTTCTATTTTGAGCTGGCTATTTTAAGTGGTGTGGTTTTAAATTCTGGGTACTGTATTTTAAGAGAAATTTAAAGAAAATTCAAAGCCTAGATACAGGATGAAGAAGACTCTAGAAACCACATCATATATGAAATTATTGGAGGAAATGGGAGTGTTTGCCCTCAAGCGAGGAGTCAGTGGAGACAACACCACATTGTCTAATTATCTGAAGCATGTCCATTTGGAAGAATTCGACTCTATCTGCAAGAGCCCAAGGAATGCAAATAAGACTGACTAGCATAAGAGGAGAGAGTTCAGTTTGATACAAGAAACTATGGTCCTTATCTGCAGTGGGTTGGAATCCTCCCCACAGGAAGTAGGCCTTATTATAGCATGAGCCATATGCTTATGAATAGGGAGACACTGGCTGGGAATTTGCGAACAGGATAGTGGGTGTAAAGCCTGCCTTTGACATTCCAAGAACATTGGCTTTACCCAGGGCAGAGTTATTACCAGTCTTACCTCTGAATGTTCTCTAGTGAGTTAGTAATCTTGGAAAAGTAGCTAGGGTTTCAGCTTGAGGCCATGTTAGCAAAGTCTAGAATGACAGGGCAACTTTAGTACACCTGGAGTAGACATAATTTAAGAGTACCAGGTTGTGTCCCTCAAAAAGTGAATCTGCATGAGATATTAGGCCTTGTAACTATGATAAGATATGCTTTGTTGGTCTCTCACTGAAATTAGGACTGCCCAGAATGAGTTGGCATATTTCGAAGATAGGAACTCCTTTCCAAAAATGCATATGGTTCATCCACACATTACAGAGCTATCCTGGCGCGGTTCTCAGATCAAGGGCCTTGATTATTCTAGTCTCGAGTGCAAATTCTAGCCTTTTTTACCCTTTACTGGTTGCACAGTCTTGCTGAGATACATAACTTTTCAGGGGCACAGTATCTTTAATCTATCACTTGACAAGGACCATAATACTGAGGTCAAAAGACTCATGTGATGGAGTAATGTATGTAAAGTACAGTCTAGGATGTCTAGAATCATAGCAAACATGCACTAGATAATATTAATTTTCTTCCCCTTTCTTTGGCTGATGAACTGTTAAGTACATCAGAAACATTTAGCTGTCTGATGGACTTTAGAACAGAATGAGTGGCCAAGACCCTTCTACTCACAAAAGTAATTTTTGTTGAAGAAAATGTATAACCGAAAAAGAGAGGCAGAGAGGAAGAAAGTGAGGGGGAGAAAGTGAGAGAGAGAGAGAGAGAGGGAGGCAGAGACAGAAAGGGAGAGAGAGAAACTAATGAGCTTACACTTTCCTGGGAAAATCAGAATGTTACTAATATCAGTCGTGAGTTGTGCACAGATGGGGAGAAGGCCCTTACCCCCACCCAACACTATGCTGTAACCAGCTCCTTGAAGGAGCCCTGCTTTGCTCCAAACACACAAAGTCCCTTGAGCTTTTGTCCTTCCTTACTCCCTGGAAGGACCCCCTGCCTTCCCCTTTCTTTCTGCTATGTTTCGGTGGTTTTATCCCCAACAAAACTCATACTGAAGCCTACTTCCTCAGTGAAGCAGTGCTGGGAGGTTGGGCCTGTGGGAGAGGGTTAGATCTCAGGGACAGAGCCCTCGGGAGTAGATTAGTGCCCTCTCACGGGACAGAGTTACCACTTTCATGGGACAGGACTAGTTGATTACAGAGAGGGTCACTATGTGGAAACTTAACCTTTATGTTTTGTCTCTCCATGTGTTTACTTGCTCTTCTACTTCCTGCCACAGGATGAAGTAACATGAGGCCCTCAGCAAAAGTGAGCAGATTCTGGTGCCCTTTAGCACTGTGAGCCAACATAAACCTCCTTTTCAATCGATGTATGTAGTCTCAGGTATTCCATTATAGCAACAGAAAAGAAAACTAAGACTCCATGCCTCTTGTTTCCTTTTTGACTTTTTGACCTTTCTCTTCTCCTAAAAGTGTTTATGGAAATGAAGACATATAATTAATGGTGTATCCAAAGTGCTATTAAGTATCTAGCAATGATGTGGTGTGGCATCAGATGGTCAGAATAATACAACCATTTATATTGAGTCCTGGAGCTTGCCTTTCATGAGACATTAGCTCTCGTTACCTGCTGGATTGTGGTACAACAATGTGGAGGAGCCAGACATTGAATGGAATGTGGGCCTCAGGGAAGAAGCAATATATCAGTCCATGTGATTGATTAATAATCCGCTCAGCTGTCCTGATGGATACATGCTAAGTATCAGCCCCAGTGTGAGGGAGAGTGAGAGTGTGCATGGGGTAACGTACGTAGGAGAATAGAGAGGTGAATGCAGGGAATTTTCAACAGAAGCCTCACAAAAGCTCTAGTGCTTATGTTTGCATTTGCCTATGACTTACTCAATGTGAATCTTTAATCTTGTTGGGAAGTCTTTTCCCAAAATTTCTGTGCGCTTAGAAAAGAACCCTATCTTTACCTCACCTCGCACCCTCCCACCTAATTCATGTGTACTTTAAGAATGTAAACTTATTCAAGCTTTAGCCTACAAAAATATGCTCAGAAACCTCCACTACATATCTGTGGGAAGAAAAAAGCTTTTAAAAATTCATTTTAAAATAAATTAAAATACGTTTAATTTTCCACTGCATGGTATAGCCAAAAGACTGGCATAGGGAACAGGAAATGAATAGAGTCAGGTTCTGTTTCTCATTGTCCTCTAACTATTCATATATTACTTTGATAAGTCTTAATTTCTTCCTCTGCAAAGTGAAAAAGTGAGGCTAAGTCTGTAAATGAATAATAAGTGTTTAAAACACCAAAAGGAACAAAAATACGAAGAAAAACAATGTATTGAATTGTAGCAAAATTACAGTAAAAAAAAAAGAACCCAGAATTGAATGTAGGCTAGTTCTTATTTTGTAAATTTTGAGAATTCTTAACACAGCCTATATTTACATGTATTATACTGACTGTATGTTATGGCTGAAGTCCATCATTATTCATTGGGATAGCAGGTTGAAACTGAGTTAACTAATAGCTAAACGGTTTGTTTTACTGATGTTTGGTATTCTCATTAGAAACAATTAACATTCAAAGGTAAGGTTAAGAGAAAAGTCAATAAGCCTTAGGATAAATGAAAGTCAAAGTACAATCTATCATTTACAACCTTCAAGTAGAATTTTGCAGCTTAAAAACATCAGTTAAACTCTTTGTTAACATTGGTTATTGCTTAAGGACATTTTTCTTCTTTATTCTCTTTGAACTTTTCCTGAAAGGAGTATGCATTAATTTTATGAGCCAAATAATAAAAAATCTGTTGCAAATAATTAGAAAACCATAAATAGAAGCAGAAGAACAAGATTAATCTAGTAATACAATAGTCTTTGATGGACATTAGCCAGTTGGTAGGACATGGATCTTAAACAGAAGATAATACAGCTACAAAGAATTGAAGTGGCATGAACTTAAAATACATATCTCTAATTACAGAATACATTTATATATTCTATATAAAATACTTATTTTATAGTGAGCTATATAGTATAATATAATACAAATCAGAAACCAGGCTGTCAGATCAGCAATTCAAACTCCTTTTCTAGATAATGTAAGCAGGGATGTCACATTTAGATACATTTCTTTATCCCACCTGGGTACTGGACTCTTAAGCAAATTCTCTTTTAGAAAGGTGATTTGTGTCACCACAGAGATATACAGTTTCTTTAGACTGTGTCTATTTGAAAAGATTTTCCTTGGATTACAAGTGACTGGAAAAATACTCCTCTCTTACTCCTTCTGAAATAATGGGAATTAAAAAGCAGTCCAGATGAGGTGAATACAAGAAATATGCTTCCAAAGAACAAACCAAAATGAAGGCCTATAAAAATAACCTAAAAGTTCCAAGTGACTGAAAATAACAATTTATTGTGTAAGTAAATAACAAGTTATTACACTACTCTCTTAGGGAAACAGATAACAGAACCCCCAAAATAGGAGCTACCCCAAAAATTTGATTTTAATTTGGTTAACAGAATGGAATTCTAAGAATATAATTAAAGGGTTCTTCTTTATGGCTTGAAATGACATTTTAAACAAGTATTTATCATTTTTCTATGCAGTACAGAGAAAAAGAGCAAGCATTACTTTCTCTCCTCCTTCTGAGGCTTTGTTGAACTTTCTTCCCATCATATTATTACTGGAGTTACCTCATGTCAGAAGGAAAGCTCAGGTCTTGGGATCACTGTAGGTTGAAGAATATGCACACTACTGTGATGAGAAAATGAACAGGGCATCACTGCAGATGTGAGCAGGTCTCTATGGAGTCAGGAGATGGCTAGTGTGTAGGTGCTCAGGCAGGACCAGGAGAATGTGTTGGGAGACATCCTGGGAACATTCAGGAAGAATCCTCCTCAGTAGAAACTTGCCTTAGGGCTGAACTCCAATTTTAGTGTAAGAAGGATTAAAAGGGATAGAGAGGCCAAGAATGGGTCTTGGCTTGAAGAAACCGGGTTGTAAAAAAGAAGTCTGGCTAAATGCAGTAAGAACTCAGTGACAGAATCTGGCACAGAGGTAGAAACCTACATTTAGGACAATCCATCTTTAGACACTAACTCGAATGGCAAAAAATGGGATATATCTCTTCTCTTTATAATTATGGTCATGATTGTGAAGATGGATAAAATATCTACTAAGCCCCAGATGCTGTAATTTACCTTTGAATGCGGATCATTTAATCTCTTCAACAATCCTCCTAAATGGATTCACACAATGCTTATTAAAGATTAAAAACACACATTTCATCTTGTCTTTCGTTTGCGTTTCGGTTATTTTATATTCACCAGGTTTCCAAAAAAATAAGACTTAACATTCTGTCAAATTCTCAGTCATTTAGAATTCATTACAAATACAAGTTATATGTCAAGGCTATGTATCTCATTAAGTACTCATTGGGTTGCGCGAATCTTTGTAAAATTCAAAATCGATTGAAAGAAGGTTGATGAGTAGGCAGGGACTAACCATAGGAAATTTGTACCATTTTTCTCCATAACTCACAACTCTTTCGTATTAGTTACTTTTCTTGTTGCCGAGACAAAATACCCGACACCCAAAGTGAGGGGAAGAAAGGTTTATTTGGCTCACGGTTTGTAGAGGTTTCAGTCCATAATCAGCTGGGTCCAAGCCAGGGTGGCGTGGCAGACAGGCAGAAGGCAGCAAGGTGAGCAAGGGTGCAAGAAGGAAGTAGTAGGCAAGCCTCTTTCTGTCCCTTACATTTTATCCAGGCTTCTTGGCATTAGGGTGGGTAGCACTCCCACCCTTAATCCCAGCGCCCTTAATCCTAGTGTCCCATCCTTGATCCCAGCAGAACTGTGCCAAACCAATCAGTGGACTAATTTATTAATCACACACTCTAGATCCAGCCCCACCTGTGACCACATGAGGCTTTGGGGGATGGCTAGACACAAACCATAACACTTTATATACCAGATATATTCATATTAATTGTTTGACCATTGTATTGTATTTTGGTTGGAACAGAGACCCAGAAAGAAATATTTTTGAGATTTTGGCTCTCCCTATTTATCTGCATTGCCATTTTCTCATGTATTTCACACAACTGCCATCTTGTCCCTTCCAACTTCACTGAGAATTTTTAAATATCCTTTAGTTTTTTACTACACTCCATTCCTCCTAGAGGTAAAAAAAAACATACACAGATGCACATAGTTTCATGTTTGCAAGTGTAAAGACAGCTGTAAATATTTTGTCTTTTACTATGAGGATATTAACTTCTAGGTTAAATGCTCTTCACATTAGCAATTATAACTAATGAAACATTCCCTATTAACATTCATTCACTATGAAAGAATGAGTCTTACTTCTCTATTTCTGCTTTGCAAAAATAAGCATGAGATATATTCTAATTTTGGTAGCGAGATATGTATACACTGACCTGTAGTTATGTTGAAACAAATAACATTAGGCGTAACAGTTTCCAAAGAGAAACATCCTAATACATAATAAGCCATACAATTATTTTGTAGCTAAACATATTCTGAAAATATCTACACACTCTTTTTGAATTAAACGTACAAAATTGAATGCATAGCTCATTCTGGAATTACTGCTTTTGAGATTGAAATTAATTTAATGCAATTTAGAAATATTCTCTTATTTTTTTTTAACAAGACCACATTGCAGATAAATTGATAGACCATTTTTACCAGGTTTTCTTGCACTTGGGATGATTTAAGTGGTGTATGTGCATAATAAACACCTGGGCTTCATTTTAATGCAGACTGCTGAAGAAACCTTTTATTGCCTCTCATCAGATTTTCTTTAAGCTGAGAGTTAAAAATGCCTGAACTTCTCATCACTATAGCCAAATAGATTTTTAAAATTGATTTATCCATGTATAAGTGATTCATAACCATCTCCCAGATGGGCTATTTTGTCTTTACTATCCTCATCATGAGAAATAAAAATAAATCCCTGGTTTATAGATTAGTAAGCAGGACACCTTTTAAATTAGTAATGTAAATTTCAAAATAACCACTATCTATTATGAGTTATTATCAATATCTTAGGCTTTTAATGTACCTTTGAATGACTTGGCAACCTAACTGTGAATGGGAAGTTAATTCAACCTGTATATTTATGGAGAAAACTGTAAGTTACATGTGAGTAGAGACTTTATTTTGTCCACTGTAGCGCCCCCTCACCAGAACCTGCTACTGGCACCAAGTAAGTGCTCAGTAAATACATATGGAATAAAATAAAAAGCCTGAATCATAAATTATTCATATTATTTTAGAGCTTTTTAAAAATGAGCATAATTAAAAGATTAGCAACAGAAATACACAATCAATGCCAAAAGCACGTTATGCCAAAGCAAAGATTTGTTACTTTCCTGTCCTATGACACATTTCTACACTGGGGGTAATATTTAACCACTCTAACATAAAGAGTATCTAAAGTACTCTAGATAAAACAGATTGGTAGGGGGGAAATAATTTTAAAAAGAATAATTTCAGAAGATATAGAAGCTTTAGTATAATGGAAACTGTGAGAGCTGACAGACCAGACTAGCATTCAGATTCTACCCATTATATGACCGTGAATACATCTCTTAACCTCTCTGAACCTCAGTTTTCTTCATGTAAATGGAGTAAAAAAAAAATCTCACTTACTGAGTATGAGAGTTAATTGGGTTAGAATTGTGCCTGGAACACAGAAAATATACAATAAGTATTAGCTATTATAACTAATCACATAAATTAAAAAATCATATTTTTATTTAGTACCTACTCTCAACATGAGATACTGAGACAGATGGATGACAAAATAAGACCCAATCCTGATTCTTGAGGGCTTTAAGAGTTCAATTTAGAAGAACCAGCAATACGAGAAATTAGAATGTATTGTACATAACTCACAGAAAAAGTGCTTTTTGCTTTGATGAAAGGCCTTAGGGAGACTGGAATCCTCTCAAACACCAACAGCCCTAACAAATAGAAACTGATAGTATAAAGTAGAATTCTAGGTGGCAACAAAGAAAACCTCAACGGACTAAAATTGATCTTTCTAGTCAAAATAATACCTAAAAACGAAACCACCCCCAGTTTAATCTAATCTCGATGGGAAGTCAAATTATACAAGGCTTAAAGGTGAATAATGAAAGTCAAGTAAATAAAAAATAAAAATATAGGTGATATTGTTACATAATGCACAAGTAAACACAGATAGACACACACACACACACAAACATGCAGTTTTACAGATTAAAGTTTACTATTCAGAGACGTGAGTTCGCTAAGGCCTGATATAGACAAAAGCAATAATTATAGGGAATACAGGGAGTGGAAGGAAGTCAAGAGTTGAGCAGAATGAGTAGAAAGGAAGAATGGGTGTATTCCAGGTGTACAAAAGAGAAGATGGAAATGCATTTAGAATCTGTAAAGCAAATATTGCTCAAGTGGAGAATATTCAGAGGAGATCAATGGAAATTAAAAAGAAAATGCAATTTGGGAATAGAGTGAAAGGTTGTTGAAAGGCATAATAAAGAATTAGTGGGCAAGGAAATACCACCACAGGGTTTTCAGCAGGACAATAAAAAGATGAAATGAATCTGCTCACACCAGTGGAACAATCTAGATGGAAGAAAACGGGCTACATGAGAATTTTTTAGAAAGTTGGGGTTGATGTGCTGAGGATCTAAACTGACAGCTATAAGTAGAGAGAGGGGAGCCAGGAGGCAAAAGACATTCTTAAAAAGAAAAGGGCTTTGTGCTTATTAGAAAAATAATCAGCATTCTTTTAGAAGCGATAAAAATATTTTTCATAAACTTTGAAAATGAAACAGCAAGATGAGAGACAAAATAGAGACTGAGTTACAAATAGGACCTCTTTTCAGATCAAGTTCAAAGGGGAAAAAATTATTTAAAATTGTGTGCCAGACTTTTGCATCTTCATTCTCTAAGAAAAAGCAAGCCATAGTTTATATGTATTTTTGTCTTCTAAACAGAAACAGAGAGGAGCTTTTTGACATTATTGAGTCTGTAACTAAAGCTCAAAGTAACACTCTTCAGAGGTCACTAATAGTACTTTTGGTAAAAGAGTTAATCGAAAACGGTTCACTAGTTGCTACATGGCGGTCAACAGGAAGGTTCACATAATGCTAACTCCGGGGATAGCCTGCCAGGTGAGTAACAAAACCTGCAACTTCACAGAATACGTGCTGGAGCTTACTGACACTTCTAAGTTCTTCTGAATCCCTTATAAGCAAATACCATTTTACCATCAAGCACTTTAATTGTAACAGCCTACACAAAATTTCATTAGGAAAAGAAATAGAATGCTTGCAGTGAGGCAGATGTCAGAGCGGGAGGAACGTGAAACACTCTGCACTGACAACATGGAATCTTTAGGAGGAAGGTCGGTTTCCTGGGCCACATTCATCTGTGGCCAGTACTTTATAAGCGACAATAGAAACGGCAGGTTAAAATGAAAAATCTTTATGTATTGGAAATGGTGTATTTTGGCATGAGAATTAAGCAACTGGTGTTATTAAATATATTCTCTGAATTATTCGAAAGGCATATTTTCATGAGTTAAAAATTCACTTGCAGTTACGATTATTGTGAAAATTTGCCCCACCTGAAGCATTTCTCCGTAAACAGCCAACTGAAATATTAAACGAAGAGCTACCAACATGGGAGGGTCCAGTATTGGTTTCTGTTAGATGGTTTCAATAAAAACTACCAAAAGAATTAAATGGTAGAAGAAAGACACTTGCAAGAAAAAAAATGAACGAATGAGTATTGTTCTCTGTAAATTCTTTACTACGTGAACTCTGTACAATTTTACACTGTCACTGGGTAGTGAGAATTCACTCTCGAAGCAGCGCCCTTTCAGTTCTGATACAAATCACTGTAAAGCAAAGTGCAGTGCCCAGCTGGGAAAGCAGGTGTAAAATGGCCCAACTAATTACAGTCTTGTCAAGTAACGGCTATGAGACAACCAGTGACTGCCCTGCTAGTGAATTTTGGTTGATTCCAACCAATTGGATTAAGAAATAACACATAAGGGAAAGGCATTGTAAGTCACAGAGAGAGACAGGACCAACAGTATAATGCTATTTGATCTGGGAGAGCAAAGGCAGGAATTTTTAGCAAACAGCCCCTTCAGACAAACATGGGAAGAAGATGGATATCTGGTTTCAGAGCAACTCTGAGTTTATTGACTGGAACTACTGAGTTACACTTGACCAGAAAAAGAGCCCCCAGACGAACGGCACAGCTTTTCCATTCACAATCCACACTGGTAGATTTAGTGCACTGCCCGACAATTTTTTATGAAGCTGTAACTATGAAAACTCTCTAGATTACAACCAGAAAATAAAGAACTCTAGTATCCTGAAACATTCAGCAGCAAACAAAGCTTGAATGTCTGAGCAGCAGCCACATTCCAGTCACCCTGTCCTAAGCCTTTTCTTTAAAAACTTAACAAAATGCAAGCAGGCTCCAAATCCCAGAGGAAAGGAAAGATATTAGCAGGATCTATAAGGCTGCTTACTCCCCTTACTATTCTTTGCCTGGAGGCCAGGAAGACAGCATTTTACCAGGAGTCCGGCTCAGAGAAGTGGAGGACACATGTCCAGATGGCGGAGTCACCTGCTCCCAGGCAATGCATAGAAGCAATTACTATTGTTGGGTTTCTATCCAGAGCAAAAATAGTTTAATATTAGGCCAAATAACTATATTCCAGTTGATCCAGGAAGCTTTAGATAAATAAAATAATATTTTCAGTTCCATTTTGAACTGTGATCTAAAAAATAATACTGCCAATGCTTGTAGTAATAATTGTACTTTGCTGTTATGTTGAGCAAACATCCTACTAATATTTTAAAATTTGTGTTTCTTTAATGTGGATAAAGATGCCAACAGCAATTTTAGTGAAAGAGACTGACCTATAAGGCAATAAACTGTTGCAAATAGGTATGCCCACACTTGGAAAATGCATAATTTCAACTAGAACCAGCGTTGCTTGAGAATAATTCAACATCTGTCTATCATTTTTCCTTTAATAAGTTAATTAATGATATGCAAGTGGAATTATTCTTAACAGAAAGTTATTATTTCTGTTAGATTCATGACCATAATTTGCTTGTTCCTGCATGATAAGCAAGTCTCTAACATAATTAATTTTGTTTTGTTTTGTTTTAAATAAAGAAGAAATGTGACTTTCATGTATTGGTCCAAAAAGTAAAGAGGTACATAAAAATATGAACGAGATAAAAAATGAACAGAAGACATTAGGAAAGATGGCAATAGGTATTTCAGGTTGTATCTTAGAACTGGTGACACGTGTTTTGCTCTTTCCCAAATTCTCTATGCTTTCTCTAGACTATGACATCTCCCCATAACAAAACTAAAACATTATGTTTGTATCTATCAGTCCCAGAAATCTCCAGAAATTTTGCGTCTGTGAGAGATACATGACAGGCTATCATAAACATTAACCAACTGCACTCCAGTGTTCTCAAGTGCATAGGAGATGCTTCAGGCTCAGTTCACCAACGTTCAGAGTAAAAGAGTACTAAACACCATGCTATTGGTAAAGTCTCTCTGTATTTTCAGAGAACTCCTAGATAGTACTTTGCAGAGGTATAAATGGCCACCCTAAAGTATTTCAGTAAAAATCATTACCTCCTCTTTTCCTCACTTATTTAAATTGTGATCCCTTATTGACTATGACATCTGCTTCAAGAGTCAAGCATGTATTTAGTTGTTCAACAAATTACTATTGAGTGTTTAGGATGTGCCAGATATCATGCTGGGTTCAGTATTGTCGCTGACATAGGGAAGCAACCAACAGACCATTAGTCCTCTTGTTCTTTCTTGTTGCATTCACTAACTCAAATTAACTATTGTGACCTTCCTCCCTAATAACCAGGCAGAAATGGACGGAAGAGGAGATCTGGCTACAAACCAGAGGCTGCCACAGGGGAGAGTAGAGAGGAAATGGAGGCTGTTTTCCTGGATGGGGAAGGAGTTATAGAAAGGGAGCTATCAGAATTCATTCATAGCTTTCTAACTGGTACAACTCAGAGCACCATGATATCATTCACTACAGGGGAAACAAGAACAGCAAATGTAAGCTTGGTTTGCCATTTAATGTAACATTTAATTTTCATTAGCACATTTATGTAGATATTCTAGTATAGCATGAGATGTAAATTGTACAGGTTGGAAGAGTGAAGTGGAAAGAAGGAACAGACCACAAGTTTTGTGTGACTGGATCACGGCTAAAGTGTAAGGACTTAAGGGATGATGCACACAGGTGAATGGAGCGGAGGCCCGAGGAGGCTGGGCTTAGAACTGGCTGTGGGTAGAGGAACACACTGCGGAATTTAAAATCTTAAAAATTTAAGAAGAACGTCTTCAAATTCTCAGAGGAATTTGAGAAGCACTTTCTTTAAGAGGAAATTCTTATGGATTTAAGAGAAGCATGTTAAGAATAAAAGACAAGAGACAGCTGTTTTAGCAGAGCTTCTCCCAAAAGCAGAGCCTGAAACAAAGCCTTGGGGTAAGTAGCTTATTCTGTTAATTGATTCCGAAGAATTGCTGTGGAGGACTGGGAAAAGTAGGGGAGGGAGAAGGGACAGCAAATCCGATGAGTCTTCCTAAACTCATCATATTATGGGCAACAGGAACTCAGGCCTGCTGGGAACTATTCCGAATGTGCCTCAAAATTCCCCACCCCTCAAGAGAGAAAGGGGGAATATTTATGGTTAAGTTTCTGTCCCTAGTTGTCAAGATGTAGCCTTTGGATTGTTAATTCTCTTGTACTTTCAGATTCACAGTTGTTTAGAAGGACTGAAAGGGTTCCCATAGATATCTTGTATAGTGGTGGAAAGAAAGCCTTGGGATAGAAATAGATAAATGAAAGGAAAGGTTTTCAGTTTACCCGTAAGAACATCTGGGTTCTACAGTAACAAGGAAGGCCAAGAAGATATGAGGTGTGATCAAAAACTATGGGGAATGTTTAAACCCACTTCTTACAGTAAAACACACATTGCCATTAATCCCCCTCAAAATACAACCCCTCACTTCAGACACAATGATCTCATAATTTTGCCAATTTCTGGAGCAGTTCTGGAAGTGCTCTTTTGGGAATATCTATAGTTGCACTGTCATGGTTGTCTTGATGTCTTCAATTGATTAAAACGTTTGCCCTTTGGGGAAGAGCTGGAAGTTGCACAGTGCCAGATCTGATGAGTAAGGTGGATAATGACACACTGTGATGTTTTTATTTTATAGAAATTGCTGTAAATGGGTTGAAACAATTCAGGACATCAGGGAAACAAAAGACCCTCACAAAAGAAGACTCCAGAATTGCTTCAGAAAGTGGCAAAAAGGATGGGCTAAATGTGTTTGAAGCAAGGGGAAGTACATTAAGGGGAGCCTAATGGCAATGTACCTTTTATGTTAATAAATTTTTTATTTAAATATACACTATTGTTTTTGATCAGGCCTTGTAAAAGGTGGGGCATACAGAGTTTTCATACGTTCTGTTTGTGATTATGCCCTGCCCATCACACACACTTCATTTAGCAGCTGTCTGCTGTCCCTAAAAAGAAATTTCAATATGCAACGGTAGGTCGACTAAGGTATAGTCCCAGCTAATGCCATCCTATTGTCTTCATTCATACTCATCGTATCTTTCTTCTACCATCTTTTCTATATTTCTTTCATCCTCTGTCAGCACTTAAATGGATTTATCTTGCTTTCTTACTGATGGGCTGAATTCATCTATTAACTCTTGTGGCATTGTGATTGCTATTATTGCTCAGTTATAGTTTTGTCTGGGCAAAAGGTTAGGTACTCTCCTTGTCACTAAATGGCTTGTCACTAAATGTCTTCCAGGGATGGAGCAAGATCAGAGTATCAGCTTTGGTTTTGCTGCTAACAGTTCGAGTCTGGCAATGTTAACAGCAAGGTCAGTGTTAGTGAGAGGGAGCCCACTGAGTGAGGCCCGTGCCCAGCTCCTTGCCTGGCTACCATAGTGTGGCAATCTGAGTCCAATCAGTAAAGAGAAACCACACTGGAACTTAGCAGGGAAAATTTGATGTAAGGAATTGCTAAAGTAGATATCTGAGTAATGAAAGATTGGCTAGTAAGAAATAAAGAACCCTAGAGGACACAGGACTAGCAGATGTAAGGAACTGCTGCTACTTGTAGAACTAAGAGAGAGGTCCTGAAAAGACCCTCTGGACCCGAAGGTTGACACCAAGATGTAGCTGGCGAGGGCATGCTTGTGGTTCGCTGGATGGTAGTGAAGTCACTGTGGCATCATGCTGGCAGGACTTGCTGGAAATCAGCCCTCTAGCACTTTCTAGTAATCTGCTCTCTAGCATTCTGAGGAATTTTCATCACGTAGAAGTGTATGCTGAAGACACTGAGTTACAAAGTCGCCAGAGGAAGAGGAAGCCGCTGCCCGCTGGGTATGGGTGCTGTGGGTAGTCCTGACTGATCGGTGCCAGTGTTGGAAAAGCTGGCCAGGTACAAGAGGCTGCTGAGCAAGCACAACAGGACGAAGAATGAGCACTCTCTCCTCCTGCAGTGTCTCCCCAATATCCTACAACAAAACTTAACATGTGCCATCTGACAAAGGGACAGTATTTAGGGGGACCATATATACTTTCACAAAGACGATTTTTGGTTGAGAGGCAATAAATAACAAGAACACATGGTCTCATTGCTTGTGGGCCCATGGCGTAAGCCCTGGGTCCCAAAGGAGAAGAGTGAGGTGACTTTCACAGGACAAGCTGGCCTATCAATCTGGTTTTTTAAGTCTGCTATGGAGGATATCCTTTCATAGGCATTAAAACAAAAATACAAATGTTCCCATATTTTGGGTCCATTCCCAATCGTCCATCCACATGCATTTTTCCCAAGCTTCTTTGTTTCTAGTCTTTTAGGATTGCTCCCTTCTGTCCATAGATCTTCCAGCTAAGTGATTCTCCCTTGGCAGGAGAATTTCTATGTCTATGACTCAGGCCATATCTACCTTCCCGCAGGAAAATGAACAAGCAACTCACTGTGTGCAGTTCTGCCCACCGGATTTCTCTTCACAACTACCCTGACTTGGAGGGTCACCTCTAAGTTGGGTTGTAATGTAGTAATAGACCCAAGATGTTAAGAATGATTCATCTGTGACTCAGACCCACACATCTCCTTTCTATTAGTTGGCCATAGGGAAGCCACAGGTGCGGAGTGAGAAATAAAAATCAGTGTAACTATAGCAGTTGTCGTTGGCGTCTGGGACACTTCTTCTGAAACATACCTGTGCACTCCAAACCTGTTCATTTCTTTTTTATTTTTTTTTTTTTATGGTACCGGGGATCGAACTCAGGGCCTTGTGCTTACTGGGTAAGCATTTCAACCACTGAGCTAAATCCCCAGCCCCATGTTCATTTCTAAATAAGTCACCTCCAACATATGACAGACTGTCACAACAGTAGTCCAAATGCATGTGTTCTTAGACCTGTTAACATCCAACTCATGATGCTGTTTCTAATCTCCTAGTCATATAGCTACCATGCTGAGGCCTTCAGCTGTTACTGATCCCAGTGCCATTCCAAGAGTTGCTTTCAGGACATGAGGCATGCCCTGAAGCAGAGAGTGGACCCTACTTCGGATGCAGGGGATCTGTACCAAGATACGCCTCCTGGGGCTTGCTAGAGATGCACACAGACATGTCTCCACTATCAGGGTCTCTAGCATCGGAAGGCCTTCTGCTTCTGGGTCATGTGGGATAAGGTCACTGCTGGTTACTACATCAATTTCTGTAGAAAAAGAGAGCCAAGAGGAGATAAAGCAGTGAACAAAACAGGTCCAGTCCAAGGCAGAAAGGGAAGTATACAATGAAACCACAGAAAGCAAGAGACGCAGCACTTTTCAGGAAGCAGGGGCCATCTGTCAAAAGTTACTGGAAATTAAAATGCAACTGTGCATTTTGTTGGACAGCAAAGAAATCGTACATGACCTTGGGTCGAGACATGTCAGGTCTGTGACATCAGCAGCTTACAGGCTGGTGAGAGGTGCACTGGGCAGGTCTTTCCCTGCCTGGACCTCCACACCGCAGCAGGCCTGGTGGGTCACTAGCAACCTGTATGGCTGGTCCCCTCAGAACTCTGGGAAAGCCAGGAGAGGCGGAGGTAGCTGCAACCTCTGGGACAATCCCAAGTCTAGCCATCTTCCTCCTGGACCATGGCATGGAAAAAATGTCATACGCTGGAAGGCAGAAAGCAAATAAAATGTACCTGGGAATATCCTTTTAAAAGGTTCAAGCTGACTAGAGGAAATACGCCAGAGCTGGAAGAAACTCAGAACTTAAGGCAATGCTTTGCTTTAATATTTACAGTGGAGTTTTTTTTTTTTTTAATATATCCAGGTGCTAATCATAAAAAGAAAAGGAAAAGTAATAGCTATTAGAAAAAGACAAGTAAAAAGTCCAGGAACAAAATCAGATATGAGGGAAGCTCTTTTAGAATCCATCTGCTACACTGGTAAATTATCTCCTCATGCAATGAAAAATTCCTGTACAAGTAGAAGTTTTTAAAATAAGATTTCAGAACACAGTTTTAAAATTTGAACTGTGTCCTCATATTATTAGTACATGTTTGCAGCACATGATGGGGTACATTCCTTATGGGGTGTTGGTACATGTACACAACACACCTTAATTCTGTTTTCCATTCCCTATCCTTCTCCCCCTTCTCCTCCTTCTATCTCTTATAAACTGTATTCTTTATGTGGCATCTCAAAAAGGTTCCTGTCTCCAGTGGTTTCCTAAACATGACTTGACTGGCATTGAACAAGATACTCTCAGAACTTGTGGCTGTTTTGTTTTGTTTTGACGTGTGATCTTCCTATGATGGTGAGGCCGCTTTTGAGCTCCTGAGCTCCAATGACCCTCCTGCCTCAGTCTCCCAAATACCTGGGACTATAGGTATGGAGCACTGTGTCCCACTAAGATGTTCTGTTTTTAAATTGTTCCTTGGATATTAATTAGAGGCTCATGGAAATAAAATTTAAGGCATAGACCACTAGTGCACCTTACAGCCTCATAAAGCCTGAAAGAGTTAATACAAACCCCAACAATATCCAGGACGGAAAAGGGCCTAAAAACGAGTAGCAATAAAGAGGTAAAGATAGTAGAGTTAAAGAGGTAAAGTCACGTTAAACCCCTATAAGAGCTTGGTTCATTCAGAGAAGCTGCTGTAACTAACCTCAGTGGATAGTCTATTGTGATCGAGTGTTTATATATTCATTACCTGAAAATGTATTGATGGCTTCTATCATCACATCAGCTTTACTTGGTTTGATCTTCTGAATTGATTGATATAATTGGGCTTATAGACCAAAATGCTATTATAGTAGATACTTGTTTTCATTTTTCTTTTGTTGTGGCTAAATTTGCTTCTTAAAACCTATTAACCAATAGCTCTATAAAGTCTCCAAAATGTTTTCTCTGCGAAATGTTTGTAGTATTTTTAAAAATTAGTATGTGTTTATTTTATTAGCTAGAATATACCAATTTATATTATATATTAGTAAAATAATAGTTTAATTTAATAGCCAAAATAGAATATATGTATTACATATATGTGTGTGTGTTTCCATATTAAAAGATTGCATTATATTATAGGTGCATGCATTATACATTGTTGCAAGTTTTTAATTTTGAATAGGCAAGATGACAAAAGTTCTAAACATAGGGTGATTTTCCATTTGGCGATTTAGTCAGATTCATCTTTCATGATCTCTCTTGATATGTTGTTTTGTGTTGCTACATCTCATTGTGTTCATTCTACCTTTATATTTTGCACATTGACACTATTTGATTCTGCAAAATGCATCTTTTCTTGTTTATTTATAGGTCTTGGTGTTACTACCTGTACACTATGCACAACTCATTAGAATTCCTCACTCTTTGCCAGATTAGATGCACACAAGTCTCTATCCTCCCCAGGCAGCTAACGAGAATGAATCAGGTTACTGTGATACAATAAATACAATGTGCTAGTAAATATATGAACAGTATAAGCAGTATGACAACCACAGTGAAATTCTACTACAAAAACAATTTCCCCCCTAAAATCAAAGAAAAGATGAGGTTAATTAGAAGTAGTAATAGGCATTAGAGGATGACAGATTTGCGTGGCAGTGGGGACAAAGTAATGAGGAGATGATAGGTGCATGGCCACAGCCTCATCACAGGGAACAAAGTAGCTCGGGTTGTGGACTGCTGGAACTGAAAGAAATTGGTCTGCTCTCACTGATGCATAGAATGGAGCAGTGAAAACAGGGGTCACTTGCATTGTTTATAATGTCAATCGAAGAAGCAGATCTCTATGGCTTTTTTTTTTAATTTCCCAAAGGATCTATGCATTTTTTATTATATCAAAGTAACTAAGAGAAGTTTTATATAATTTTTAGTTATATAAATGTAACTACTTAAGGGAAAACTATTAAGATTTTTGGCAAAACATGCAGTTTTATTTTTTTAATTTTTTAAATTGCAAATTGACAAATTATAGTTGTATGTACTTATGGGACACAAACTGATGTTATGACTTATAAGTACAGTATAGAATAAATCAATATCAAACATCTCATCACATCAACCACTTACATTTTTGTATTAATAACATTTGAAATGTACTTTCCTAGAGATTTTCCAATGTATAATGCATTATCATTTATTATTTCCACTATGCTATATAACAGATCTCAAAGAAAAAGAAAACTTTATTTCTCCAAGCTAGCTGAGGCTTTGTACCCTGTATCCATCTCCTCATAATTTAACAACCTCAACACACACACACACACACACACACACACCCCTGACAACATCTGGTAATCACTACTCTACTCTCTGCTTCTTTGAGTTCAATTGTTTTTTATTCTTTATGCAAATGAGAATACTGTATACGGGTTTGTCTTTTTTATGCCTGGCTTATTTCACTTAGCACAATGTCCTCCAAAGCTTATCCATGTTTTTGTGAATGAAAAACTTCTTTCTTTTTCAAAGCTTTCTCTTTAGAAGTTTCTTTCTTTTTTAAAGTATTCCATGGTTATATGCTACAATTTTTATTTATCTATTCATCTCTTGATGCACTTCAAAATCTCAAAAGCATCATGAAATCACAATGTTTTGTCACGTAAGTGGCATTCCTAGATCCTCATAAAATTGTTTGTACCAGCCCTAAATGACTACGAGTCTGAATTAGGACTGTCCAATATATGCAAGACTTTTCTGCAATTGTGCTTTATCATCAATGAAACATGAAATATTGGTGCTCATGTTTCATTCTGTTGATAATGCTACTTCCCCTCATAAAGTTTGCATCTTCTCATCTCATTCACGGGTGACCTTGTTTCTTCACAGACAGCCAGACACGCGCGTTCGCGCGCGCGCGCGCACACACACACACACACACACACACACCATGCAAGAACAAGCAGTATTTTACAAATGGGGAAAAATAATTTCTTCAAGTCCTAATACTTCCCCCACTTTCTACTCTAATTCATAAGTAAATGGCACCTTCTCTTTAAAGATATATTTCTATCTCGGTCATACTTGGGGCAATTTACTTTTTCAAAGCACAGTATTTGCAAATTTTTATTCAGATGAATGGTGATTTTATAGTTCTCACCCAAACTTATGCTTTGCATCGGCCACTTCAGGGATTATTTTGGGGTTTTCCTTAAGAACATATATCCTCCACTTTCAGAGGCTGAAAAACATTGGAAAATTTACAGAGTTTTTTTCATTCCTTTTTGTTGTAGTTACTGTGTTTGTTTTCTGTACTCTAAGCAGAGATCATTGGTATAGGCATGATTTTGGAAAAGAGTACAGTTACCGAGAGAAGGAAGGCAGTGTGGTACCCTAACAGAACAGGCTGCAGACCTGAAATGTAATTGATAACTAGTAATGTAACTTTGGGCAAATTAGTTTACATCCCAAGCTCAAGTTTTATCTTCTACAAAATAATAATAAATAATAATTAGTAATAATAATTACTGATAGTTACAGCAAAAACAGTAAGAGAACCTACTTCAGAGAGTTGGAGTAAGAACATACGTGATAATTTACATGAAGTCCTTTATATAATATGCATTTGATAGGTGTTTTAATTATTATTATTTTCTCACTTTAGAGATAGTATACAAGCATATAGATTTATTTTCATGTGTATTTGTATCTGATGGATCATAATAAAACTAATAGCATATATTCATACTGATGTCTTTTTGAGCAAAAACACAACGATTTATTCATATGTTATGAATATAAGTATTTCAAACAAAAATTGGCTTTAGGTGTAAAGTGTTAACTGTGTTGTGCTAGGGCCAAGTTTTAAAAATTGTATTAATGATTAGATTCTGTGTGACACAACTACTGATAATTTATTGATCATAAAATGTAAAATATTAGTCTTTAAATTTTATCTGTCATTTTAAATTGTGGCAGCCAAGGTCTGTGTGCTATTAAATCCATAACACTTAAAATATTTCCTCATTAGTGACACTGTGGTAATTACTGCTTTCACTCTGGTTTATATTAAGAAATGCTATATAAAGTTCAATATCTGTTGCTGCTCATTATTTTTCATCATGTGGAGGTGGGCACTGAGATTTGTTGAAATACAAAGACAAGCTTAGATAAGAAAAGGCTTTGCCTTAAGTCATTGAAAAATAAGAAAAGTTCTTAAAATAAGTTTATTTTATATAAGAGCTAAGTTGATTCAAGTACATGTGTGTACATACGTTTTACATTATTTTACTTATTATTACTAATAGGCATAAAGGGAAGTGGTAAGAACATTATACCTTAGAGTTATAATACATAGGCCTCAACCCTAAAAACCCGACCATTGCTGCCCAAAAGAAGAGGAATATCCTTTTGAGATGATTTTCTTCTGTGAATTTCCCTTGTTGTTCTCTAAACTTTTAGTACAGTAATTTCTACCAAATCTTAAAGTTGTAGATCATCAGGGTTTGATTTTGTTAAATCTTCCTTTGCAAAAATAATCATTTTTAATTTCTCCAAGGGCAAGAAACCAATCTAATGCTTCATTCTCCTAACATCCAATAAATATTCCTATAAAAATTCAGCTTACACATGGGAATGTTATTATTGTTATTATTTTTTCATGGAGTCACTCATTTTCACTTAAAAATCATGAGTTTTTCCTAGTCAAAGTAGGTTCCCATAATTTTTTATTTTAATACAATGACACCCAATTATTTATATATTGTATTTTTAAATGTGTGATTGATTTCTCCTTAATTTATCGATTATATTTCTCAAACTGTTCATATAATTATAAAAGTTAACTGAATTATAAAACTGCTTTCATACAATGACACCTGTATTTATGTGGAAATGTAATGACTTTACTTCAAAGCAGACAGAAGCATTTTTATGCCTATCTAATTTTACACTTCTTGTCCATAAAAAAATCAGTCCATATCCGATGAAGTAAGACCCCTACATTCTCTGCCATAAGAAGAGGATCAAACTAAAAGATGCTTAATGCAAAGGGAGCATTTTCTCAATTGGTGTTCCTTTGTTTTAGTAGATGTTACTCAATATTAACATCTTTTTATGCTTATAAAACAAGTACAAGTTCTAGAGTATTGGCCAGAGTTGTCCAAGTTTTTGTCACGTGTTTTAAAACTTCCTCTACAATGCTTGGACTGTTGCTAGACAGTCACTGTAGATTTTTTAAAATTTTCCATAGAATAAAACTTAATGCTGTTCTTATGTGGCATTTTAGTATTTTAAGATTGTCTGAAAGGGAATATGTTTATTAGAAAATACTTTCATGTCCTCCTCAGATTAAATTCTGAAAATAAGGGAAGTGCTCTCTTCGATCTTCACGGGCAGGTTAAAAAGGAGATTTCAGGCAGAATCTGTGACGGCAATTTTATAGTCTACATTAGGCATTCAATAAACATTATGATAAACTACTTTATGAATTAAAGACCCAAAACAGTACAAAAGAAGCTAGTCTTTCTGATAGTGAAATAGACCTTGCATTACAACTATGGGACCCAGTCTTTGAATAAACACCATTGATAACTTAGAATTAAGTATGATAAGCAGATTTTACAGCATTAGTTTTGCAGCTCATACATCTCACTGCAGACTAGTGCTTCTAAATTGATGTCTAAAACTGTTTGCAGATTACAGATCATGTGCATTATATGCTCTGTATAAAACCAATGAATTTGAAAATGCAAAACAAATTAGATCATTATATTTGGAAAGCCTGACCATATTATACTGAATATTTGTATGTTAACTTTTTCTTTTCTTTACAACATAACCTTCAAATTACTTCCTATATAGTACCTAAAAATGGGATAAAAGAAAATAATTATCCTTTTAAATCAAACTTGTAGACATGCACTCATAAAGTTGAAAGAAGAGAATTATAAAGTTAAGTGACTAGCAAAACAGGACTACTTACCTAATAGAACATTTGTATTTTTATTATTTTTGTGTTTGGCTTTTGTTTATTTTCATCTGAGCAAATAAGAAGTGTTTTCACATAGCAAATAAGAAGTGTTTATTCCAAGAAATATATTTGCAAGTCCATAAAATTTTCCATACAAAAAGAAAGCCATGGGTTCATGGTTACATTTTAGCCTATAGCTGTCAATCATTAAAATTCATGTTATTACAGTGATTTCTAAATTCACCAAAAAAAAAAAATCCCTTGCCTGGAGAACTATGTAATGTAATATATAATTATGGTCCTCCTGAAAGTCCTAATTACAGGACAAAGTTAAATATCTTCTCTACCATGACTGGAATAGTTATATAATTTCCCCCTATCTCACAGCTAATCAGAGAGACTACTTTTGGCTTTTAGCAAGAGATGCCAAGTAGGTGAACTGACTCAAAGGCTTTGATAGAGATCCAGATGTAGGTTGCATCTGACAACCCAATTTTATATTTTCAGTTTCCCATCTATACTTTTCAAAAATTGGCTGCACAAATAAAATATAATTGGTGTACAATAAAAAAGATGTAGAGAAGAATACTTAGAAAAGGGATGAAAACATAGCCGTCGACTCATGAAGGAAGGGACATATTTGGTAATCAAGGCTGAGTTAACTACTCCATTTCATCACTGAATTCACTCACAAAGCAAAAGAAAACTAATTTTTAAAAGACTGATTCATCACAAGAAACTACTTTGTCTCTATATTATAGTGTCCAAAGCAAAACTTTACATATTAGAATTAATGAATACATTTGTAAGTTGTATAATTGCCACAGGATCTGATAAATTACAAGTATCCAAACATCATTTACTAAAATAGTCAGTAGTTCCAGGCAGAAATGCATAACAGCATATTTTGGCTATACACTTGGCAAGACATTGTCAATCAAGTAATAGCTGTTTCGTTAATGAAAGAAAATAACACCTACCCTAAAATCGCATTCTTCATGGCTAGTCTAGAAATTGGGAATTTTAAATTCATAGGTGGTACCTATAATAACAAATTTAATTTCTGATCATTTGGAACTTGAGAAAAAGTAGGAGAGGATGTTTGTACAATAGTCAGTCTTACGTTTCCAATTCTTAAAGCTCATACATGGTTCAAATCAAATAGATCCCACACAAAACGATTATGTGAACTTGAAAAAAGATTAAGTAAGATCATTTAAATCAGAGTTGTCAAGTCTCTTTTTTAAATAGACAAATACTAAATATTTTCAGCTCTGTGGGCTACTCAGCTTTTCTAGTTTAGCACAAAAGTTTCTATAGACAATATGTAAGGAAGTGAGAATAGCTATATTCAAATAAAACCTTATTTACAAATTCAACCAATGGCTGGATTGGCCCACATATTATGGCTTGCTGGACCTTGATTTCAATAAATAGGGCATTCACCTTCAAAGTACTATAAATAAAAGGGTTTTTTTTTCCTCCATTAGACTTATACTCAAAATGTATTAACCACCTGTGCCCCATTGGAATATCCTATAATTTCATACTGGGTTGAGAAATTTGTCAAGAGAAGTGAGCAGTTGAGTTCTTCAAAAACAATGTCCCCAAACCCCAGTCCTTGGTGATTTTTAATTTCCTGACATAATTGCGAAAATACAATTTTAATGATATTCCTTATTTTACCTGTTGTAACTTTGAAAAGAATGATATTTCTGATATTTTCCCATATAATTTCTTTGTTTTTCATTATTACACAACTATTTTAATATTTTAATTGAACATCAACTATGAGTTTAGCATTATACCAAAACATTTTTAATTATGTGATACTTAAAACACTTTTGGAATAGACGAAGCACAAGTACATGCATATTAAAATATTCAGAGAACAGAACACAGCGAAAAAAGGTATAAATTACTATGGGAAGTTGATAGTCCTGTGTTCAAAATCCACTTCACTGAAGCCTTTAAGTATTTTGGTCAAAAATATTACAGACACAATATTCATAGTCTTGAGAGAGTTAAAACTAAAGTTAAAACTAAAGTCTCATTCTGGCAAGTTCTCACGAGCCATCTTTAGACACAATTAAAATGAAATGCATCCAATTTCTTAAGTTGGAACTGCTCTTTGTACTTTTAAGGGCCTGCACTTTTCCATGTTTGTATTCCACAGTTGTTCAAAATTTAATTCAGTTCTCTCTTTCACAAACTCTCCTGTTTTTATTTATCCAATCATTACTGATGCCTTTCTCTTCTGAGTTACAACACTTACACAAGAAGCAATGTGTCAATGATTGAATACAAGGTAGTGTTCATTTTCTTTTGTATGTTTGCTGAAGTTCAACGGGAAATTTTAAGCATGTAGGGACAAATACAACATCTTCTTCTTATTTTCAAGAAGTTTCTGTGATGGTTAATACTTCAAAAGTTTTTGCTACTAATAGGACACCCACACATAAATAAATGTTATTTCTGGGTTTGTCTATGAAGGAGTTTCCAAACAAAATTAGCTTCAAATGAGTGGACTCTCCCTTGCAGCTTGGCATCATCTTAAGCAAGGCAAGGTTCTCTTATAACCATAGGAATTTACTCCCTTTATTGAAGATATGAGTTGATTTTACTTTCAAGTTTTATTATTTTATATGTCATGTCTTCTGCTAGCTACTGAATATATATTTCATTATACTTCATATATATTCTTTATATATATTCCCCATATATAGTCTTTATATATGGGAAAAGGAACAGAGAAAGAGATTTAATATGAGGACATGGCTCATGAGATTTTGGAGCCTCAGAAGTCTCACAATCTGTCATCAGCCAGCTGGCCACCTGGAAGGCTGGTGCTATAGATCCAGTCTGAAGGCCTGAGGACCAGGGTTGCTGATGGTATAAATCTCAGTCCAAGGGCAGTCCAAGGGCAGGAGAAGATGAAATGGATATCACAGCTCAAGCTGTAAGGCATGGAAAAAAGCAAAAGGAAAAATTTCTCCTTCCTTCCTTTTCATTCTAGTCAGACCCTCCATAGACTGGATGATGCCATGCTGCAAGGGTAAATCCACTCATTTGAAGTTAATTTTATTCAGAAACGCCCTCATAGACGAACCCAGAAATTATGTGTATTTATGTATGGTGTTCTGTTAATGGCAAAACTTTTTTCTTTTGGGGGGGTTCCTGGGGACCAACACAGGGCCTTGTGCTTGCTAAGCAAGTACTCGACCACTGAGCTAAATCCCCAACCCCCCAAAATTTTTAAGTACTAGCCATCACAGAAACTTTTTAAAAAATAAGAACAAGATATTATATTTGCCCTCTACATGCTTATAATTTCATGTTGAAATTAAGCAAACATACAAAAGAAAATGAACACTGCCTTTTATTCAATCATTGACATATTGCTTCTTGTATAAGTCTTTAACTCGCAAGAGAAAGACAGCAGTAATGATTAGATGAATAAAAAAGGGAAGAGTTCATGAAAGGGAGAACTGAATTAAACTTTGAATGACCGTGAAATACAAACATGGAGAAGTGCAGGTCCTTAAAAGTACAAAGAGCTGTTCCAACTTAAGAAATTGAATCCATTTCTGTTTTCTGAAAGGGAGAGTAGTGAAATAAATTCATATTCACTTACTTACATCATCTCAAAGCTAAAAAATAATTAAATGAAAAAAATACATATATTTAAAGTTTTCAGTATGCAGCCAAGCAAAACAGTCTTTGGCTCTTATCATTGCCCTTCAGTATGATGATTCGCTCCATACACAGTAGATGGTCCCCCTTCCCGTGGGAGAAACAGATCAACTATCATCCATAGTGGATGCCTAAACTGCAGATAATACCAAATCTTGTTTATACTATATTTTATCCTGGATATACATAACTATATTAAAGTTTAACTTTAATAAATTAGGCACTGAAACAAATTAAAGTAATAGCTAATAATAAAATAGAACAACTATAATGATGTGCCGACACTATGATGGTCTGACAGCTGAAATGGCGACTAAGTGACTAATGGACGGTTAACATCTGGTGTAGCTCTGCCGGACAAAGAGTGGGATGAGGTGAAATGCTCTGAGATTCTTCATGCTCCTCGGAACAGTGTGCAATATAAAACCCGTGAATTTATCTTTGTTTTCCACTTAATACTTTCATAAAGTGTTGACTATGGGCGCTTGAAAGTGTAAAAAACAAAATTCCAGATAAGGAAGACTACTCTGTCACTTACACGGCAAGGCTCATCCTACTAACCATGATTAAAAGAGTGAGCTTAGGTTGTTCTGAAGCCCCTTCTTGGCATTTTGGAAGCTGGCAGCTTAGACTTAGTGACCATGTGATGGTTTTGCACACTAATAATTGCTTAGAACAAGTAGAAAATTGAATGGAGAAGACAAAGGGAAAACCTGGTATAAATCCTAACCATCCCCTATTCTTCTCCCCAATGTAGATACTGTGTGCATTTATTTCAAGTGTCAAACACGAACATTGGATTTGAATCCCAACTGTACCATTTAGAGACTATGAGATCTCTAATCTACAGACCTCCTATTTCATAGATAAGAGAGTTAAATTAACTAATATTTGTAGGGAAATAAAAACAATCTAGTGTAGAGTAAGCACACGATACTTGGTAACTGTAATGGTTATTTGACTTCATGGATTCCATTGTCTATTTTAGATTTGCTCATTAGATGCAACATTAAACTGCCTTATTGACTTTTAATCATACCTACCTCAGCATCACAAGTCCTCAGGGACTTAGAAAATGCTGTGGAAGGAAATCAGTTGAATAAAGTAGATATGACATTCACTTTTGTATGATCTATCATGAAATTTTACTATTATGATATTAAGGGAACAAAAAAGAAAATATTAAATGATATCCAAAAATTTAAATAATGACAATGACAAAAGGGTAAGAGATAGAGACAGACAAAAGACTTCAGTACAATTTTGGAAGGTGAAAAGCAGACATTTAAAGGGGAACTATAGAGTAGCAATATTGAACCACAACTTCCTATAGTGAAAGATAATTTTCATTGTAGCATCCTAGAATGATCCAAAAAATGGAAGCACTAGTCACTTGTGAAAATGGGAGTAAGAGAGGGATCGAAAACAGCATGAGTTTCTAAGTTTACTTAAGGAGCAGCTAAAAGTCCCTCTTCCTTTGACTCTAGGGAGCTGGGCAACCCCAACACTTCTGCAGCCACCAAAGACTTGGGGAATTCTTTGTAGAGTGGTTCCAGGAATACACAGCAAAGTCTAAACACAAGGACCATGAAACTCACTGCCTTTATCAGGGGAATGACCAAACTCACTTTTAATGCACACATTTGATTGAAAGTTTGTAGAATCCATCATATTTAAATGCTCAGAACTGAATTTCTGTTAACGTATCTTAATGTTAAGTACCATTGACTTAAAATGTATAATCAGTGAAAATCTTTCAGAAGTTATTCACCCTCTTTGTCATCTTTGACTTCAGTTAGTATTTTATATTAGTAATGCTTATACTAGGTGTTAACCAAAGGGGATTGCTCAGAGAATATGAAATAAGTCTTGAGTAGAAATGATTTGTGTTCCCTTCTTATAAGATACCTGGATGGCTTTGGCCTGAATAAATATGACAGGAACACAGATGTCTGCTTTGGTTGTTCCTTCTCAGAGAGGACCTCAGGCAACATCAAATATTATTCCTCTGCACCGCAGGAATCTGTGCGCCCTGGAAATAGAGGGCTTGCAGAACTGGGAGTCAAGTAAGAAGAGGACAGACATGCCACAGTAACGAAGGTCTATGTCCTGCATGGACAGATGGAGAACCATACTTGACGTGCGGAAGAATCAGACAAAAGAGGTTAGCTGAGGCCCTTTCGGCAGCCTGGGACTAGATGCCCCCTCTTCGCTAATGCTGTGGCATCCGCATGCACCTTCAACGACTAAGATGCCTCCTGGATGTGAGGCACAAGAGGAGAAATCCTGAATTAACTGAGCATCAAGCCTGGAATGAACACCCGGAATTTATTAGCCACGTTAAGGTCACTCACTTTCAGGAAAAACATGAGAGTTGGAGATACTCATTTAGTAATGGTAAAATAAATTGCTGTATTTTTTGTTTTTGGTTTTTTTATAACAAATTTGGGTCTCTTTTGAGTGGAAAATTCATACCCACTCTCACTGTTATTCCACCTCTAGTCAACTTCTGCCGAAACACATTCTATCACTGTTGCATCGTATATCATTTTTGCCTTTTCTACGTTTTCCCTTTAAGGATGTAACTATTCTCATGAAAATAACTTCTCCTCTGTGAAGATGAATCCAGACTCTCGAATTTTAGCCCCCATATTTCCCCTGAATTCCAAATCCACTTTCCAGCAGGTTCTATATTAAGTTACTTGAGCTATCCCTGAGATATAAATTTCATTTTCTGTCTTGTTCCTTCAAGTTGGTCTGCATATTTGGCCTGGCCGGCTGGAACGAATGGCAGCATTCTCCCCGGAACGCTGCCTTCTGCGTGGGGCTCACGCGTCCTGGCTTCTGTCCAAGGACCTAGATTTCTGACTCATACTCGGTTTGGCACCTTGCTCTGACCTGGGTGCTCTGTGCTTCAGTTTTGTACTGTGCCTTTCTCCCTAATCACTCAGTTTTTTGCTACAAAATTTCCTCAAGAAACAAGCTTCCCTTCCTCCTCCGGGCAAGAGGTGGCAAGTTCCCCTGATCATGTCTCTCATATGTAAAATTCTCTTAAATCCCCGTCCTGGTTTTCTCTTCCAAAACTTTCTCTTAGTAAATGTCTGGATCTCCTCCCTCCCTCTCACTCTTCACACCCATTTGATGGCTATATGCTCCTAACTGAGTCTCCATGGTGTCTTTAACTTTGGTCTCCACCTTTGAATTCTCACTGTTATCACCTGAAGGTTCACGGTTAGGCCCCAGAAATGTCTTCCTACTTGGGGATCCTGTTTCCAGCCTCTACCATTGACATATGAGATGCACTGCAGAATAATCTTCCTAAGGTTTCTTTATTTATTCTTAATCTTATTCTGTGAAAGACTTATGTGGAAAATCAAAACACAAGGATGCTATTCTCTTTCACCTATTCTGATTGGCTTCTCATTGTCCACAAAACAAAATCCAAGCACTACTGTTTTCAAAACCATTTCTTCACCAAACATTTCTGAATTCAATTTTCCAGACCCTATCATGGCCTTGTGATGTACAATCCAATACATGCTCCTCTCTAAACATTTGTCTCTTCTTGGGTCTACCTATCAACATTGTCCTACTCTTCAAAGTAAAATACAAAATTTCCTTCGTTAAAGTTGTTAGCTGAGTTGGTTCTTTCATCTACCTCCCAATTTGTTTATACCTTTACCAAGCATGGATCATATTATAACTGCAGAAGACTTATTTGTGCACATTTCCATCACTAGATCATGATTGCTACTAATGATAACTCTCATGTATCCTCCACAGTATTTAAGACTTCTGTGCCTTATGCTTTAAGGGTGTTCAATATATAAGTTGAGTTAATATACTAGAATTTCGGAATAGAAACCCTTATCCCCTTTAAATGCAACTTCTCACCCTCTCAGTATTTCCCTACCCCACTCTGCCTACAAAACTACACAAAACTAAAAAAAATACAAATATATTCGGGGTTCTTGCCTTTAACATATATTACAAAAGACATCTTCTAAGCATCAGCTTGTCCAAAGGAAGTTAGCATTATGATACAGAGGCCGAGGAAGCAGCATCTGATCTTTAAAAGTTCTAAAAAGTAAAACTTACTACAGAGATGATAATAATATAAGGTTTTCCTTGTAAAGGTGGAGCTTACTCATTTCCGTTATGTTTGAGATGATTTCATTTCATACACATCCATTCCAAGGAGACCTTAAGAAAATTTGTAGACTGAAAATCATTCATATGCTATGTGTGACACCATGACTTCAGTTTATACCTGGTAAAATTCATTTCTTGATCTGGGCTGATTTTGGTGGAGAAAATTTAATCCAGTTGTGTTACAGCTTGGACATGACGTGTCCTCCAAGGCTCATGTGGTGAGGGCTGGATCCCAGGTGCAGCAATGTTCAGAGATGGAGTTTAGAGAGGTGACTGGGTCATGAAGGTGCTAACCTCTTCAATGGGTTAATCTGTTGATGAGTTCATAGCTGAATGGGCTATTAGGAGGCGGGGCCAAGTTGGAGGAAGTAAGTCACTGGGGCATGCTGTTGGGGGGGTATATATTGTCCCCGGCCTCCTTCTCACTCTGGCTTTCTCGCCCTCTCTGCTTCCTGGCCTCTATGCTATGAGTAGCTGTCTTCTGCCACACCCTTTCTGCCATGATGTTCTGCCTCACCAAAGGCTAATAATAGTGGAGCTAGCTGACTTTGGGCCAAAACCTCTAAAATCATGAACTAAAATCACTCTTTCCTCCTTTAAGTTGTTATTATCAGATATTCTGTCACAGCTACAAAAGGTAATTAACACAGGTAAGAAAGCTCCCTTGGTGGTCAAACTCAATTCTTTCCAAATTCTTGTTTGAACATCTAAAAATTAAAGAACTAATCATATTTTTCCTATAAGAAAAAATGGAAAACCAAATAATTGGTTTGAGGCCCCAAAACTATACTTATAAATTCATTTTTCTAGCACATTAACAGATTTCACAATGATTTCTTTCTTTAACTCTAGCATAGTTCTCACAGTTTTCCTCTTAGCTTTAATGTTGGTATCACTAACTTTCTTTGGAGCCTGGTTATGATATTAGACCCAAAAAAAACACGAAAAAAGTGCAATGATGAATGTTTCAATGCACTAACACAAGAACTATCTGTTGTCTGGGTGAGAGTGGTGCTTAGATTGAAGTGTCACCCCTTTGTGTCCATGAGGAGATGTGGCGTGTGACTCCCTCTCTGCCCCTACAAGTTTTTTCAAGTCCGATTTTTGGTTCAACTATCAAGCCAAGTTATGAACACCAAGAAGATTGTATTTGAACTTTGCTGTTTGAGTAATGGAAAGTTCCAGCTTGGAGCCGTTAGACAGCCAAGGTATTGCTATCATTGAAATTAAGCTTTGCATATTATCTTCCTTTTCTACAATATCTATTACACCTCTTTGTCCTTATTTACACTTATGGTTTCTCATATCAGAGAAACAATTCGATGTGTACTCATGAGTGTCTGATTTATTTCACTTAAGAGTATGTTCTCAAGGTACCTCCAGGAAGAAAATATTCAAAAGAGAGGAGAACTAGAAAGGGAGAAGGGAGAAAAATAGGCAGAGAAAAGGGAAAGAATGGGGAAAGGGAAAAAAATGGGAAAATATAAATAAAACTGCTGTAAATAGGGATGGAGGGAGCAGAAGGGAGGGGTGGGGAAAAGGGGGAAAACCAAGATACATTATGTACAGGTACAAAATAACCATGATGAATGTGATCATTATGTATACAATGTACCAATACATGTTCTTGGTAAAAAAAAAAAAAAAAGTCTATCTCATTGCTGTTCTTTGTGGAAAAAAAAAAGAAATTAGGCTTTGCAATTGTTTTGAGTTAGATTTGAGCAATCCCACACTTACATTTGTTTAATGATTAGGAATGTATGCAGCTTTCAGAACTCCTGATATTTATTCAGCAAGAAGGTTTTATATAAGCAGGAGTCGTTTCTTGAACTTTTAAAAAGTTTTCATTATGAAGTCATAGTTACTTTATCCATTCATTAAATATTTATAACACATTCACGAGACAGTCCCATTGAGCCAGAACTTAGGCAAATATTAAAATGTGGCTTCAGTTTACTGAAACTTCACCAACCCTTAAACACATGCCTCACACACATAATGTGCTTAACACATTTTTCATATGTTGCTAAAGGAAGATATTACTGAAGTGGATTGTTCATATTTCTCATATTCTGTTGAGAGAATGAATTACATTAAAACAGAGAGTAATGTCAGGCTATTCCCAACTCAGGCCTAGAAAGTTTGTTCAAACAAAAGTTGATGGGGTTGGAATATAGCTAGTAAAGCATCTGTCCAGAATGTGCAAATCTCACGTGTCAAGCACTATGTTAATTAACAGAGGTAATACTGGACATCCTTGTCTTGTTCCTGATTTTAGAGGGAATGCTTTCAGCTTTTCCCCATTTAGTATGATGCTGGCTGTTGGTTGGTCATAGACAGCCTTTATCATATTCAGGTCTGGTCCTTCTATACCTATTTTCTTCAGGGTTTTTATCAGGAAGGTGTGTTGGATTTTGTCGAAGGGCTTTTCTGCATCTATTGATATGATCATGTGGTTTTTGAACTTATTCCTATTTATGTGGTGAATTACATTTATAGTCTTTCATATGTTGAACCATCCTTGCATCTCTGAGATGAAACCTACTTGATCGTGGTATACCATCTTTTAGATGATACGTTGCATTCTATTTGCTGATATCTTGTTGAGGATTTTTGCATCTATGTTTATTAAGGAGATTGGTCTATAGTTCTCTTTTTTAGTTGGGTCTTTGTCTGGTTTGGGGTTGAGGGTGATACTGGCTTCCATGAATGAGTTTGGAAGCACTCCATCCCTTTCAATTTCCTTGAACAACTTGAAGAGTATTGGTGGTATAATTTCCCTAAAAGTTTTGTAGAATTTGGCTGTGAATCCATCAGGTCCCGGGCTTTTTTTTGTTAGTTCTTTATTACTAAATCGATTTCTTTGCTTGTTATTGAGTTGTTGAGTGTATTAATGTCTTCTTGAGTCAGTTTTGGTAGTTCATTTGTGTCTAGAAATCTGCTCATTTCTTCCCTACTTAACTAGTTTGTTGGAATATAATTTTTCAACATACTATCTTCTGAATTTTGAGAGTATCTGTTGTGATTTTGCCTTCGTTGTTTCTAATTGTGTTTATATAGGTCTTTTCTCTCTTTCTCTTAGTAAATCTTGCTAGTGGCTTGTCTATTTTATTTATTCTTTCAAAGAACAAGCTCTTTGGTTGATTTATTTGTTGTATAGTTTTTTTTGGTTTCAATTTCATTAAATTCTGCTCACATCTGATATCTTAAAAACAAGAACCCAATAGCCCAAACTTAAAACAGTGCCATGTACACTAGGTACTATAGTAACTTTATGTAGTTGTGACTTAATGCTGCATCTATATGGTTGTTTACATTGCTTGTTGTTATAAGCAAAAGACACAATGTATTGTGGTCTGTAGGCTTGTGTAATGGCCTGTAAGTTTGTGTAATTTTGGATAAATTTTAATATAAATGTATTAAAAAATGTGCAAAGCTCTGGATTCAATCCCTGCCCAGCACTACAAAAGAAAGACAAAAATGAGGGAAGGGAGGGAGGGAGGGGAGGGAAAGGAAGGAAGGAAAAGAAAGGAAGAAAGACAGACAGAAAGAAAGAAAGAAAGAAAGAAAGAAAGAAAGAAAGAAAGAATGAAAGAAAGGAAGGAGTCAAAGATTCAAAGTTGTTCATATTAATGGAGATTTTTCTTGACACCTTGTTACACAAGATCTTGAGAGAAGAAGGTCAGTAGATCATTTTCTAATTTTGTTGTGACTGCTTTCTCTTTAGCCTCATCTCAAGGGAAATTATGATCTGCCTGGTTTTGCACAGGATTAGTGTCCTGGTGGACTAACCAGCTTTCTTGTTACTGGAACACAATACCTGACACCCACAATTTAAAGGAGAAGAGCTGGATTTAGCTCACAGTTTCAGGAGATTCAGCTTATGGTTGGCTGGCTCTAAGGCAAAAATATCAAGGAGGAAAGGTGTGGCAGAGCAAAACCGCTTAGTTCACATGGCTGGGAAACAGAGCCAGGAACAGTACCAGAGAGGAAGGGGCGAGGGACCAGAATGAGCAGTCAAGGTCACACCTCCATAACCCAGCCAGACATGTGCAGAAATGTGCTCTGCCAATTTCCCAGCTGGCTCCCGAGCCAATCAAGTCGACACGATCAAGCTTAACCCTTAACACTTACCCATGTATGCCATGAAATAGAGTAAAACTTCACTTGGTTTTGATGACATTGGAACCCACGTTACCACTATTCTCTGTGTAGGTGGAAAATTAAAATGAAAAGATGTCACTGCAGCTGGAGAAATAGAAGCTCAGATTTCCTGACCATCTAAGTGCAAATGATGGTTGTGGAAACTTTGTACATGATTGTCTGCATTCTGAATGGGTTGATTCTCCCCAAATACAGAACAGTTATAATACACAACTCAAACACTATGCATGAAGCAATCTTTATGATAATGTACTATTCACAAAAATAGAATGATGGACAAGTCAAAACTTCATCCCCAAGAAATTTAATTCTACCAAAGGAGATAAATATGAACAGAAATGACTGTAAAATGCTAAATGTTCTAAGATTGCTAGAAAAATACTGCAAGAGAGATGGACAGCATTCATGTGAGTTTTTGGACAGCTAAGGTTAAGGGACTAGTTGTCGTCTAACTTGAGCTGCAAACCCACAGTAAGACTTCAAGGAGTGAAGGATGCAGAGTAGAAATTGGAAGCAGTTTCCAAGTAATGGGGGGAGAGTGGGAAAACCAAAACAGCCAAAACACAGAGGTCTTGAACTGTAACCTTTCTTCAAGTAAATAACAGAGGATAAGTGAATTGTAGTAGGTCATTTCTATTTGTTGTCCAGAAGGAAGTGAACTCGTTAGCCTGGGACTATGTAAGACATTATTATTCTAATGTGAATATGAAGTTTTTGTTGCTATGCCCCGTGCATTAGGGGAAAATTCAGATGAAATCTTTAGTTACCAATTTGTAAAGTATTAAAGATATTTTTTCTCTTTTCAAGTGAAAATAAATTTCTCAATAAAGAGATACCAAATGATTAACAAATTTGGCACTGACAAGAACTACAATAGTACCGATATTCCACCTGGAGTTTGAAGCAGCGTAAATGTGCAGGTGATTTTTGCTCCCAGAGGCAAATGGGTTCAGGGAGCTGTAGTCACTGAACTTCTGGACTGAGAAATGTCGAATGGAAGCGTTTGGCATGTGTACTTTCCAGATGTGAGCATGTTGAATCAGTCTGACTTAGTTTTCTGATTGGTATGTAAGATAAGAATGTTCTTAACATAAGCTCATGCATTCACTATAATATGTTGGTACCGTTAGTTCTCATAGTTATACAGTAGTATCTTTTATATATCTAGAAAATGTATGTTGGGAGATTATTTGAATGCATGCCACATTTCTCAGAATATCATTATAATGAACCTAAATATAACTACATGGATGAACAAGTCTTAAAATGTCCAAGGATAATAAATTTTTAAATACTTATTTTGAAGGAATTTGTGTATTTTCACAATTTTCAGAAAATTATACGGTGAAATAAAATGGCAAAATTCACAAAAATGATTACTATTTTTTAATAAAAGAAGGACCATAAATGCAGCACTGGAATAATTCAATGTCTGAAACTCTCAAATTAACCCCGAAATGATAAAGACAAAAGCCAATCTGGTATAACACACAAATGGAGAGTATAACCTGTAAATAACATGTTATGGCAGTATTTTCTTACATGCTGATTCTTTGAATATTATGGTACAGTCTTCTCTCTCAGAAAAAGAAGGAAGAAAAAGAGAAATTAGATGCCTACATGATTGTTAGATGATTGGGCATTTTGTTAGATGATCCTTTCCTTTGGTGTGACTATGTTTTCCCAAAATTCCTTTTTTGAAATTTAACCAGTATCACTAATGTGATGGTATTGAGAAGCGGAGCCCTGTAGGAGATGATTGGGTCCTGAGGGCAGAGTCCGTCTGTCCCACCACCACACTGCAACACGTAAGACGCTCCATCCAGGAAGTGAAGAGTGAGACTTTACCAGACCCAGAACCTGCTAGTGCCTGGATCTTGGACTTCCCATCCTCCAGAACTGTGGGAAAGTAATCTCTGTTATTTAGAAATCACCCAGGCTAATGTGTTTTGTTACAGCATTACAAACCGACACCTTATGGGGATCGGTTTATTCTGGCGTAGATTTCAATAACAATTAAATGAAATAAGGAAGTATTGTACTAAATTAATGTTTGACACATAGTAGGGATGCATTACATGTTAGTTTCTTTCTTTTCTCCTATAACAGAGAAGCAAATAAGGAGGGTCGAGTTTGTCTTAAAGAGCATCTGGCCCTGTTTGTAAGTCAGTGGACAGGAAATCAGTCAGACACAACATGACAGCTCATTAACAATAAGCATTTTTGAAGGTCAACTTTCCAAACCTCAAGGACACAAAACTATAGCTCACTTTTCAAGCAGCCTTTGAAAACAAACATCTACCCATGAACTTACATACTTGCTGATTCCATTGCTTGCTTTATGGAAGAATATAGGTTAAATTTACATTAACCTTTTATAACTGAAGTATCCTCTCTTCCACACACCCTCTCCCATGAAACCTGCACCCTTTCTTCTTCCTTAGGCAGAGAACAAGTATCTCACCTTGTTGGGAATTTATCCTTTATTTTTGCTCAAGATCTTTGAATTACAAATGGTTAAGAATTGAAATTGTATCTGGAGGAAGGAAATTCTAGATAGGTTTTTTTTTATTATTATTAACATAGGTCTCTTCAACATCTGTTATATCTTATTGAAATTCAGCAAGCTAAACACAGCTGCTATTCCATAGCAAAGTGGGAATAAAAGGTGGAAGATGTGAGAAAGAAATATTTTTCCAAAGGATGAGGGATTCAAAGAAAGGAAAGTATGTTTTTTGGTGATATTTAACTTGAGTGTAGTAAGATTTTTTTGAACTTCCTGAAAAATGTTGTGTAACAGACAAACAGATATAATGAGTATGAATTCAAAACACTATTTAGGAAAACTTTAAAAAATTAAAGAAAAGTGTATTCAAGGCTATTTGTAGCTTATGTCTTCGTGAAAGAATTTAGTTTGTCTTTCCCCCTAAAACATGAAACTGGGTCACACAGCACACCATTTCCTCAAAAACTGGCTTGCACACATACAAAATGAAAAGGTATTCAACAGCCACAGGCCAATGATAGCCTGGGAGATAAGTGAGAAGCTATTTGCAGCCACTAAATCAGTGTTTCTCATTCTTTCCTATCCTGTTTCCCCCACTCAGTAGTACACACTGATCTGTTTTAGAAACTCAAGCACAGTTTTAAAAGCCATTTTCTGTACTGAACAGGGATTTAAAATAATCTGCAAAAGTGAACAAAAACCTAACATTGGAATGATACCTCCTCCCAAAATGTGAACATTGGAAATCACTAGGTTAATTACCTTCTTCCCCTCTTTCCTTCCCTTGGCTTATTTTTAAAAGGCAAAGCCAAGGCAACATGTCATTTTGTTCAATATTTTAATGCATAATAAATGCACAAGAAGTCAGAGCATCCATCTCCAAACATCCCAACAACTTAGTGTAAAATGTCTGTGGACTGGAACAATGAATTCAACAGCAGTATTTATCGCATTCTTCATCTGAAACCTTGATACAGGATACAAAGGGTTGAGATGGTCTGTAATATATGTAAGCAACATTTCAAAAAGAGAACAAACTCTTGTTCAAGGGAAGAATCTATTATGCACAAGCCAGTGTCCACTGTGGTCAGAGCTGAACTTGAAACGATTTAAATGATGTTTTATCAACAACTTTCAGAAACTTGAATGAACTTGACAGTAGGTGAAAGCCAGTACCATGATCTAAACTGTCTAGTCAAAGTATCCAGCTTTTCTTCTATTTCATGGAAAATTTGTGCACCCTATGCGAATACTAACATACACGAGATGCTGAGAAACAAAATGATTTTTTTTTTTTTTGCTAGTACCAGTACCAGGAACATTTGCAGTAAAAGCTGCAAAGTATTCCCAGCTTTTTTGTATTTTTTGCTTTGTGTCTGGGTCTCAGTAGATCACTAAGTTGCCCAGACTGGACACATAATTGAGGTCCTTGTGCCTCAGTCTCCCAGAGTGCTGGGATTACAGCCATTCGGCACCGTGCCTGGCTAATGATCATAAATTTTTTATAATGCAAGGGAACCCATTCACATTTCTAAGTGGAGAAAACCATTGTGATGTGCTGAAAAGGTAAGAAGGAGAACAAATTGGAGAAAAGTTTTCTACCTGCAACACTAAAGGCTCTTTTCACTTCATGGCATATTTCTAGTGTTATTCTTGAGCACATCTGCCATTACATTACCATTTTCCTAATCTCACTAGGATTATTAAGGGATTCTCCAAACAGGCAATTACTGTAATGCAGTCTCACTGTGAGCTGGTCAGTGTGGCATCAACAGCAAGCATACTTGCCTTGAATGGCACCACTCAAGGTGGAAAGCTTTTATGCTGGTAGAAGGTGGGGATATGTAAGAGAAACAAGGATGAAAAGCTTTGCCAGAGCACTTCTTTGCATATTTCCACGAAAGGCTGGCCCTGGTGAATATGTAGGAAAACAATATTAATGCTGCTGCTTCAGAAGATCCATGGGGAAATCTGATAAATATCTGATTAAATTAGTCTCCAACATAATTACATTAAAGTCAAATTTGTTTAACTTTTTCTATGCTTGGTTATCTCTGCACAGCCAAAAAGATGTTAATTGGGAACCCAGCTTCTGATGTGTTTATACCACTGGTGGTTCATTAAGTTCAACTTTTATAATGCAAATGAAAGGAGATTGAAACTGTTTTTTTAAAAAGTTAACAATTCAACTTCTGTGGTGCTTGTCTCTTTGGGCTGTATGTTTCCTTTTAGCATGCTTTAGAATTTGTTGTTGGGAGCCAAACACAGTCTGTCATGTAAAAGGAACAGAGAGAGAAAGAGAGAGAGAGAGGAGTCTTTCTGAGGAAGCTTTATATTTCTCTGGATAGGAGTAAGACTGTTTTCTGTTTGCTTCTGCTGTAGTGTCAGATGCTAAAATTTCCTCTGCTATGCTGACTTTTGTGGCCTTTGGGTTTTCAAAGATATTCCTAAATAAAGTCTGAGGCTTGCAACTCTTCAAACCGCAATCCCCTATCACACAGGAGTTCTGCTGATGCAGAGCTAGGGTGAGGGGCAGGGAAGCATTATCAGCTGGCAGAGAGCCTGAATTGGGCATCTCCCTTCCGCTAAACTGGCTGGACTTTGACGAAATCCCAGTCGGTTATGTCCTGGTGAAAGTTTCCTTTGAGGGAAGGCTTTTTTAAGGACAAAAGAATACACTAGCTCTATTGCAGAATGGTCACATTTCCTATTCTCTTGCTGAAAGCAGGGGAAGATTTTTCTCAGATCTTCACAATGAGATCCCCAAGGGGCTCTTACAGGTTAAATTTCTCCAAAATACATGGACCCTTTAAGACTGGAATCCCCTGGAGATTTTAACTTCCCAACTAGTCCATACTGAGCCTGCAGTCTGAAGTGTTCCTACTGATACTGGCCTCAGCAGTGGGCTTCTGCTAAACGTAAGCTGCTAATCTTGCCTCTCTCTCCACTTTCGGGGAAGCCGTTGGTCCTGTGCCCTCAATTCTTTGATGGATATAAGAAGGCCTGTGGACTTTCAGGGCTTTTAAAAGAAACTTTTCCAGCTTTTTTCTTATTATAAGGACAGGATTGGCAACTTCAAAACTTTTTGCATTTTGAACTGGAAACATTAACATTCTATTTTTTTTATTCTTCATCAATATGTTGAATTTCTACTATGTGCCAGAGACTTTTGTAGTTGATAAAACAAAGGCAAGTAAGATACAGTCACCACCTTCAATAGATGTACAGTGTGATGGTCAAATGCCAAATTTATATAAATAAATTGATTTTAATCACATTTTAGATTCACAGAGCCCTTATTATATTGAGTAATATGTTTTAGAAATTGAGTCTTATCAAGTATTTAACACTGAGTGGGTTTTACTTCTTCATTAAAGAATTTCTTTGTGTTAATTTCTTGAGAAGAAAAATATGAATACAATTTTGAAAATTATTGATGATTTTCATCTAAGTTTCATGATTTACCATACCTTTTACAAACCAAAAATCCATCTGTTTTTGAAAAAGGAACATACTTTTATGATCATTGTTTTGTCATAGCTGCGTGGACAGTGGTTTCTTTTTAAATGGTACTATGGCTATGATGTTTCGTAAAATTTATTCATTATAATTAATGACTAGACTTATTCAATATATATTCTGAACACTTAATTTTCTCCATATTTTTACTGCCAAATATTTTTGTCCTGTAAAAGAGAAATTCGCAGTCACAGCTAGATGAGTTAAAGTTATTACATGAAATAAATACACCCAAAGAAGTGTTAAACGCTATTCTTCAGGTGCAAAAAATCCACATAGAAAGTATAAGATACATAAGGGGAAGAAAAGAAAAAAGTACTATGTACACAATCGTACAGAACGCCATATTGTGGCTTTTACAAAAATTATATTTATACAGCTAAAATGTGTGGAAACATGCATTGCCTACAGGACCTACAATGGGAGCTTGATAACTGTGTTTAAAATATGGTGAGCTTCACTTCTCCAAACTCCTTCCTGCTGCGTACAGAGCCAACACTCCCTCCTCTCCTCAGCCAAAAGGTCGTGACAGGACACGCAGAGGCCAGCCCTAGGAGTCCAGCAGCCTGGTTTCTTTTCCACACAAAGAAGTAGGATGAACTGAATACGGCCGGAAGTGATGAAGCGAGAGTGAAGACTGGCTCGTCACACTGTGGTCCAGCGCTCCCCTCTCTGCTCCATACTATGAAAGTTCCTTGCCCACTGCACACGGGTGGTGGTTTGAGGCAACTGGGCCCCTCTATCACCTCAGAGTTAGCTTTGAATAAATCCCCTTTTTTCTTTTTACTCAAGAAAAAAATGGTGAGCTTCATGCATTGTTTGGTAAGAAAGTAAAAGTAAAATTAGTATTAAAATTTGAGAGTCAAAAATGTATGCTGTAATCTCTAAGGTAGCCAATAAGAATAGCAAAAAGCATTTATACTTCAAATTAGAGAAAAATGAACTAATAGAAATTATTCAAACCTGAACAAGATTTGAAAGGATGGAACAAACAAGATCAATGGAGCGGCACACAAATAATGGCTTTTAAATAAGATGGTGAATTTAAACCGAAGTGTATTAATTAATTGTATTGAATGCTTAAGGAATAAGTGCTCCAAAAGTGTGAAAAAACATTTGCTTCATTACCACTAACAAAAGCAAACTGGTATGCACAAAAGTTTAACAACAATTGATATCGATTTTATAAATTTCATAAAAGTGTTAGGTGATACAAAACTGCTCAAGACAGGGACCTCAATGTGATCATCCAGCATCATCTCAAACCTACTTCTAAACCATGGACAAGAAGGAAAGAATTCAGCAAAGGAATCGAAGAATCTGGAGACAGGAGAAGTCTGTATTAACTGTGTTTATTGTATTTCTTCAGTTTCCCCTTCGTATCCATGGAGTGGAGGATGTTTCTTCCGCCCACAAACTAAGCCAAATTACTGATAGTGTGCAGGCGGACACATCAAGAGGATTCCTAGTAAGTTTGATCAGTGTCCCCTGGCATTTATGGGCACCACTCACTGTTGATGCCTAATGCATACCCAAAACGTCTAAAAGCACAAGCTGTTCTGATGGCAAAATTTGATGGGTGGAATGGAAGTGTGAAATTTCTGTGCACTAAATGGAGACCCTGTGGAAGGAAATCAGATGGCCATTGCTGAAGCAATTCCATTTGGAAGAAATGCCAGGAAAGGCAAAGTGAACCATGGAAAATCAGAGACTGAAGATGAAATTATGAGTATCTAACTAGAGAAAATATTACTTCCATTCAGATATATTCAGCTGAAGAATCTCCTCAGAAAACCCACAAACCTACCCAGGCAAGGAAGACTAGCCACTTGGAATCCTCCAGACTCAGAGGAGGCGAAGGCCTGGCTACAACTGTACAGTTCAGCAGGCCATCGTGCCTCACGTCTTGTTCATTTCCCAGCTAAACACTGGACTAGCTGGGTGCACCCTGGTGAGTGTGATGGAGGGAGTAGAATAGGTGGGGAACAAAGACGTTTCACCATGTACCATGTTCCCAAATAGAGGTGAGAGAGCAACTAAGATTTAACAAGAAGAGGGTTTGGAATCATATGATTATTAGGCTTGATTATATCATTTATTACCTAAAACTGACAAGTAAAGCTGTGAGAGTTGGCAGAGATTTCAGAGGTCGTGGAAGGGAGATATGGTATACATCAGGAAGGCAGACTGACAGAAGTCATACTGGGAAAGAATAAAGTTACTGTTGCTTGTACCCCATGGAGTCCAGTTAATCCACTGAGCCAGTTAGACTTAGAGTAAGACCACAAATAGCCAGCATGAAGACCTGGATGAATATTGATGGGCTTAGCAAATGATCTGAATATACAAAAGCCCTAAAAATGCAAGGATATTTTGCATCTAATGTGTGTGAGGAAAGCCACATTACTTTTGTGCTCTGCTAGGACCAGTTTTGGCACAGGAAATAAGTTGTATCTTTATGGGATGAAACTGCCAAGCCTTCTTAAACAGATGGCTGTTATTTCATTATTCAGTGTACCTTCCCTTGGCACTTCTCTCCATGCCAATTATTGATGTAGAATAGTAATTTATTTTGGAGAAATTACTAAGCTTTTAAGAAACAGGATCCAGAGGCCTGAACAATTTTTTTCTACCTACCTTGCAACCTGCATCTGAAATTAGGTTGGGGCCTGATTTCAACTATTGGTAAATCAAAAAGAATTACATAAGCCATTTCTATTATTGATCTTGAGGAATTAGTACTACTACTAACTTTTTCAGATTCCCTTTGTGGTTGGGTAGGAGCAACCTCTCCTAGAGTAGCCTCCTACTCTAGATGACAACTAATCAGCTAGGTAACTGGACAGCTATTACAATGAAAGCTTCCATTTTCTCAATCGAAATGAATAGCTAAATTCATCTAGCTACCATCTAATGAAAAAAAAAATCTCACCTCAAAACTACTTCATTTGAGTGATGTTGATATTCTATAAGAGTAGAATACAAGAAACCTGGCATCAGGACACTTTGTGTACAGGAGAAATAAAGCCATGTGTCACTTTGTGCTATGTCATCTGGTAGCAACACATCCAAAAAAAGAGTACCACTTTCATACCAATTCCTAAAAACATCCTGTGGTGGACTCTGGCTTATGTTTCCTCCACTTCCTATTGCACCCAACTCCAGCCTCTATTAAAGCATACTCCCTAGAATAAGAGATTTGAAAGAGCTCACTTGAGCAAAAAGTAAGAGATCTCACCAGGAAAGCAAGAGAAGCAATTCATCATAATATACCTACCAGTCTCAGGAAACCAGAACTAGGACCTATAGTAATCACTGTCAGAGGCTGGAGGACCCAGAATAGAGAGCCAGTTGCCAGGAGCCTGAAAACTTTGTTTGGCTGTAGGTCACTGAATACTGGAAGACCAAGTAAAATTAAGTCCTGTAAACACTTGTTTTGTAACTATTGTAATGAAAATGTAAACACTAATAAGACACAGATTTCATACTGAAGGAGGGAATGATCTAATAGAGGGATACAAAGAAAGGGTGTTGTAGAAATGCCTGTAAGGGAGTTAACACTGAAGGCTTGTAGATGTTAAAAGAAGTTATTACAAAACTTTGATGGAAGAGGTGAAAGTAGAAACATGTCATATCTTGGCTGTTTTGAATAGTATTATAATAAACACGAGAATAGGCATGTCTCTTTGACATATTGATTTCATTTTCCTTGAGTTTATATCCACCTAGCAGTAAGATTGCTTGGTCATGTGGTAGTTTTATTTTTAATTTTTTGACAAACCTCTACGCTGTTTTCCAAAATGGCTATATTGACTTACATTAGCAACAACAGCGTGCATCCTTCCCACCACTTGCTGTCTTTGATCTTATTGCTAACAGACATTCTAATTGAATTTTCCTGATAACTAGTTTATGAAAAATACCTTTTCATAAATCTGTTGGCTGTTGTTATATCTTATTTCGAGAAATATCTATTTAAGTCTTTTGCCCATTTTTAACCAGGTCGCTTGGTTTCAAAAACTAATTCCATTTGTGACATGATGAGTAGTTATTCATTGGCTAAGATAATTCTAACCCTCACTGCAAATCACTTTGAGTGTAATTAAATCAGTGACTGCTTTACAGCATGTGATAAAAATATTATTGCACTAAATATACAGCACTTGAACAAAAAGAAACGTACCTTGAAGAACAGGTAAGATTTGATAGACACACTTAGAGGTAAAATGAAAAATTAAAAAAGTTGGATGAAGATCTTTGTGCCTACTAAAGTAACATTTAAGGACAGGATTCAGATTTTGAAAAACTCCTATTGCCAAGGCATAAGCAGCATGGCTGATTTAAGTAACAATAAGTTTAGATAGTGGGAGGAGCAAAGGAAAACGTCAAGGTTCTTGCCTTGAAGGGACTGCTTTATCCCTAAACCACTGACACAGAACACAGCACACTCTGGGGCCTCAAGGAAGGCTGAAATTCAATTAGAACAACCCGCCGGGCATCGGGATGCAGGCCTGTAATGCCAACGCTTGAGAGGCTGAGGCGGGAAGATGGCAGCAGGTTCAAGTACAGCCTGAATTATATGAGACCTCAAAAAACAACAACAAAGTTTGACAAATGAATTTTTACCAGCGATCAGAAAACACGAGAGGACACTCAAAATTCAATGTTTCAACCTATTTTGTTTTGTTTTCCTTTTCAGCCACTGAAAACAGCAGCACTAAAGCAGTGCCTTTCGCGTGACGGAAAAAATCATTCTTTTTCTTGCTCCTTTATCATCTAGACTTTAATAGATATGACTCTAATATCTAGAGCAGCGATTGATTAGGTTGCTTAACTTAAATATCTTGAACTAAGAGTGGTGAGTTTTAAATTTGCTTATGACTTTCAGTCATAAGTCAAACTGTTGGTACTACCAAGAAGATGTTTGTGTTCAACTTCATTATGGTTAAATTCTGATTCACAATCATAGGTAGATAGATCGACAGATTAATAGCTAGCTAGATACATACATACATACATACATATATACGTACATACATAGAAATAAATAAATCTTTAAAATCTAAGTGGTATTTTAATACTCATGAAGTATTTATTAGGAATATTTTCTGTTTCTGCATGTTCAAAATGTATGCCAGGACTGTGAATTCTTGATCATTACAAATTAGTTAGACTTTTGAAGATTCTTACCCTTGAAATACAAAGATTGATATTTTGGACACTGTTTTTCTCTCAGACATTGAGATTACACTTTTTTATTTTATCAGACCACAGCAATCTCAAAATTGTCAGCAAGTACTTTATGGTCACCACTGAAAAAGCAGCAGGAATCTCGGTTTGGTGCCAAATCATAGCCATTCACTCATTTGCCATTTGGCAAAGGATTTTATCCATTGTGATCATCCCCTAGCAACTATTACTGATTATCTTTAGATTTCCTAATTCTAAACACCTAGGAAACCTGGGTTGCCATAGAAATTATTTTTCCACTTATGTACAGTTTAACTCTGCTAGGTTATTTTTACCTAAACATCTTGAATTTGATCATTCTTAAGGTTCAATCATAATATTACCTGTAAGAATTCACATTTCTGCTATTCTACTCTCTGAGAAAGGTTACAATTTATATGACCAAATTTTACAGCAGGACATTTGTAAAGGTCGCTCCTAGAACTGTTTCTCGGACTTCAATGTGCATTCTGGCCACTTGAGATCTAGTTCACATTGCTACACTCACCCTCAGACCCTATTTTAAGAAGAAGGAGATGCAGAATCTGTTTCATCCTTTTTCAGAAATTTTAAGTGCTATAAATTATGTTATTAACACTTTCTAACTTGTGTTGGAAATAAACAATATTTTATTTTTTTCTTTCAGTTGGTGACAAAAAATGTTAATAGAGCATTAGAATTTAAATAACAAGTCAGTGACATCTTCCTCTTGGAATCTTAAAAATATTATTTATCATAGATATAACTTCTGTTAACATAGTCTTTTCAGTCCAGGAATGTAAGAAAGAGTTAGCTCTTGAGGGCATAATTTTAAAAATATCAAGTTTGTTTTACTTTTTTCCTTTGGACCATAAAATTAAATGTAAAATTCTGCTTTTCATTTAATGCTAATGTCTAATTCTAAAGACATTTTTCTGGACCCAAACTGCTACAGTGTTATTTCTACAAAGGTAAAAATATTTCGATATGACCCTCTCTAGAAAATCAAATAAAAATGCCGCACAGGTACGATTACAGTCTTTAGGGGACTAGAATGTTTTTTCCCAAGGAAACATTTATAGAGTTGGATTCAGGCCTCTTCATTACAGCTGATAAAACGCATGTGAAGACATTGACATCGACAGACGAGTTTTGAGAAGCGGCCATTCACTGATTGCTTTGCTTAGGCGATAGTATCTAGCGTGATGCTTTGAATTCTTATTTTCTGTAACAATATCATCAGCGGCTCAAGTTGAAAATGTAAGCAAGACAATCAAAATAAACAGCTTAGCCTTTGCATCTCCCAGCTGGAATAAAAAATAATTTCAGATACTGCTTACTCAGTGGCTTAATACCAGTAATATTGTCTCTCATATGAATAATGTTCTTGTGGAATACTCTAAAGCATATAAAGTCACAGTACTACAGACTTAAATATAAATATCATGCCTTGTTCCTTAAGGGGTCAGGAAGCCAAAGGCAGAAAAGCTATGCAGAGAAAATCTTTGGCTTAGGCTCACTTCCCTTTAAGTTTTGGCTTAGGTAGGACGTCTGTCATATTCTAGTCCATCCAAAGCAAACTTCGAAGACCTTAGTATCAAAAAGAAAGGAAAAAGAGAAAAACCTCAACTTAGACATATCTAATCATATCTTCAATTTAAAAGATTTCCAAATTTTGATGAAAGTTTAATTTTTCATTTCCGATTGATCAACTTTGCTTTTTCTGTTCTCATTCTTGATCTTTTGAAAATACTTGTGCTTGTCCTTTTTCTACCTTTACCTCTAAAGGACAAAAGACATGTGGCTATTTACCTCGGTAGTGGCTGTTCTCTGTCACTTAACTGGAGTCCCAAACCAGAGAACAGCATAAAAGGCCTGTCGTTACCTAGCCACCAACTACTTTTTCTGCCTCAGTTTATCTCATTTTCATTACCTCTTCTTACCCACTGCTATGGTTTGAATGTCTCCTCTCTAAAATTTAGGTGATGGAACTTCATGGTCAGTGTGACAGTATGATAAGAGGGGCCTTTAATAGAAACTTAGGTCATGGGGGCTCCCCGCCTCACAGTGGGATCGAGGCCCTTACACAGGAAGCTTTGTGCACCATTCAGCTACTTCGTGCACCATTCAGCTACTCCATTCTTCCATTTTCCACCATGTGAGAAGACAGCATTCCTCTCTTCCGGAGGATTCAGTGACATGTGCTGTCTTCAAAACAGGAAGAAGCCCTCATCAAATCTGCTGGTGTCTTGACCTTGGGCTTCATACCCATCTGAATGTGAAAAAATACATTTATTTTCTTGATAAATTACCCACTCTCAGGTATTTTGTTATAACAGCACAAAGACATCCACATTTTGGAAAACATCCTGGCCTCTACTACAGTAAAGAAGTGAGAGGTGGGGCCATACGTAAGTAAACATCCATGTCCTCTGTCTCCCTCAAAATCCCTCTTCCTAGGATACTAGCTCTAATTAATGATTACAAGACCTAGTAATGCTTATTGTTCTTAACAAGTGACTTGTGGAGAACTGAGATGCTTAATTATTGGGAATTTGGAGGCATACATCATTGTTCTCCTTGTAAAACTGACTCAACACTCTGACCAATTTACTTACATCTTTTTCTCTCCATCAAGTCCTTGTGCTTGCGCTTCTTGTGATCAAATGTGTTTTATACTCATGCTTATTACAAAAGAACTAGTGCTGTGCCCTACCATATAATGTTCTTTTTAAAAAATTTAATGTGTTAATGAGTATAATTATTTCTCTGTAGATTATTGTGAATGCATGTTAAGATTTAATTGTCATTTCTCTGAAAGTTTTTCAACAATCTGAGATCATTTTGAATGGGTTGCTGTTAAGTTCAGTAGGTATTAGGTACATAATACCTTGAAATATGATGTGTTTTAAAAATTTTAGTAACTTAAAAATTATGTTAAAGTTAAATAATTTTATATTTGGAAGAGTATACAAACCCTAAATGTATATTTTAAGGAATGACGAAAACATCAAAATCCTCATTAAGAAACAAACATTAAGAGTAAATTAGAAGCCTCCGTGATATTTGACTGTATATCTCTCCCTTCCTGTACCTAAAAATATCTCCTATCTTTACTGATGTGAGAAAAGTTATCTTGCTTTCCTTGTAATTTTGTATCTTAGGTACTGGCTTCTAACACTAGATTCTTTGAGTCTACTTGCTTTTGAAATTTATATAAATAGAATTACATTAATTTTTGAGTCATTTATCTTTCATTCACTATTATATTTGTGAAGTTTGTATCTGGTGATGTTCGTAACAGTAGTTCATATTCATGGCTATATTATGCCACTGAATAATAAGATCCTACTTTATGTATTCAGTCTACTCTATTAGATCTATGCCACTGTAAATTTTTGACCACATCTTCTGAAATTCATGAACAAGAGATTATCTAATTTATTAAAGCATAATGATATGACTGGTAGGTCATCAGTCGTGAGTGTTTCTCATTTGGATATGATCAAACTATTTTCTAAAGAAATTTTCTGATTTATGATCCACCCAATACTACACAAAAGTTTCTTTTGAATTTATATCATTTTCAATATTTGGCAATATGTAGATTTAAAACTTTTGATAGTCTAATGGGTATGGTATGGTATCTTATTCTAGTATTTGTTTGTATTTCCTGATTATTAATGAATCTGTGTTTCTTTAACATCTTTATTATTGTTTTCCCTTCTTTGAAAGGGGTCCGATATTTGGCTCAGTTTCTGTTGAACTATTTGAAAATTTCTTCTGGATATTAGTCATTTCTATACTTTACACGAGTAACTATATTCTCAGAGTTTTGTGCCTTAACTTTTCACTTTCATGAGGGTGTCGTGATGAACAAAATAATGTATTTTTTATATAGCCACATTTATCACTATACTTTTTAATTTCTCACAATTAGTTTTTTAATCTACCCAGAATTGATTTTTTTTGGTTTGCTGAAAGTTTGAAATATAGTTTTCCTTTTCAATGTACTAGAATCATTCACTGTAATGATCATTGTACTTTCCTTGCTTAATTTCCAATGTCAGTTCTGTTAAGCAGCATGCATATGTATATGCAGGAAACTGTTTCTGGACAACTCAGTTTCGCTGGTCTAGGTGTCTTACATGTCACTTCAGAGAAGAGAGAAGCAACACTGAAAAAAGAAGAAAAAGTATGCATGATTTAGAATTAATCTTGTGATTGAGAGTGATGTTAAATATTTGGACTGTGCATTTTTTAACACCAAAAACGTCATTTTGTAAACTAGGAGAAGAACTATAAAACAGACTGACGAGAACAGGTACACAATCTGTAGACTCCCCTGCAAAGTGAAAACGTGGGATCTTTTGTTTAAACACTTTAAGAACCTTAAGTTGGTACCGGCTGAGCATTAAGGCAAGACGGGGGCCCTCATGGGTATGCGGCCTTATGCAGCTGCACATGTCACACACCCATGAAGTCAGTTCTGCAAACAACCTATTTGAGATAGCTCCTGTTTTATGTGAGGACTTTAAAATGATTCAAAAATTAGCTCCACCTTCTTATAGAAAGCAGTTTTCAATCAGGAAAAAGACATTATGTAAAAAAATTAAACATGTACCATGCAATCAGGTAGAATTTTTAACACTAAATTACATCTAACATTAGTGAATACACCTGTAATGACAAGAGATCCTAGTACTAATGAGAAGTGGGCACTGATTTTTAATCGGTCTGCTTTTATTCCTCATTCTCTACTTACAAACTTGGATCTCTGACCTTTAGACATTCTACTTTGGCTTGACTGTAGGGCCGTGCTCCATGCAAGTCTTTCAAGACTCATTGCTGTTATACACCAAACTGAATATGCTCTTTACATAGTCCCCCGCTGTGTTTACTTTATGATGTTTTAAATAAATGTTGAAAGGAATTTATAGCCCCCTAGCAGTAGCTCTTGTGCCAGAAGTACTTAAGTGAAAGGCTATTTGAATGGGTGCCTGTGGATATATCCTCTTATAACCTCTCATTAGATTTTTTTTGTAGTTGCCAAAAGAAATAAAATTATTTTGTATTATTAAAATTTGGCTCAATTTTTTATGGAACATATTAAATAATGGTTCTACTATTTAGCATTATTAGGGACTCTAGTATCCCATGTAATTACAAAAATTGTAATTTAGTTTTCAAAATTTGAAGTTTCCACCATTCTCTCTTTCTAGGTTAAATACTCTTCATTTCTGTGAGTTACCACCTTACCTTACCAAACAGAATATTTCAAATGTGGTTAGCCTTTTCCTTGATTGTTTATCATTATTTTAGACATTAATTGCCAGTGTAGGTTGTAATCAAGGTTACTGTATTGTCACCAGCTTGGTCTGTTGCAGATGTAGCCTTTATACTCACTGTCATTGATTCTCCTACCATTTGACTCTTGGTTAAACTGTCAGCTGCTACTTGAGTTTATCCCTCGGCCTTAGGATTGCAGTCTACTCTGAATTTGCTGTGGGCTGAGAAGCTACTTACTAATTTAGTATAATTTGCACCAAATACAAGTTGAAAGCTTCGAAGCAGAAATCATCTAAAGGGAAATAGAGGAGTTTTAGTAATAGGCTCCATGACTGTACTTACATTTTTATTTCCTGCTCTGCTTGAGCTGGACCTAAGAAAGACCTCTGTTTATGCATGTGCCACCACAATGAGTAGTTGATCTCCCTTTGACTTATTCCGTTTGCAGACTTCTCATTGCTCTGTTGTTTATTGTATTTTCCCCCTGCTGAATTATTGTAATTCCAGTGCCCAAATGGGCATCCAGTAATTCAAGTTAATTTGTTCATGCATATGTATAATTATAAGGAAAACAACAGTTATTGTATATATACTATGGACCTAGGAATAAGCTGATCATTTATCCACACAATGAACATATAAAAAAAGAAAAATATTACTGTCTTATAGATCATAAAACTGAGGCTCAGAAAAGTTATAGAGCACATACATATTTATAAACCAGCGAAGACTAGCAAAGCATATGTCAATAGGAGATGTTCATCAAGCATTTCTTTAATAAACAAAAGTTATTTTATGCAGTCTAGCTTCAGAATACCAGATATCTTCACAACAGAGTGAGCGGGAATGGAGAATTTAGTTAAAGGAAGCTTTGAGATTATCTTCAATTTTCATTTAAAAATTATATGCTTTCTATTGCAGAAACAGTATAGAAAATGGATCTAATAAATAATAAGATCTTAAGGAGCATCAAAATCAGTGTCCAAGTGTAATCAACAACCTCCACAATTATTAGAAAACAAGATAACCTGAGATGTGCATCTATAATTCTGGTTACTATAAACAAATAAATAATTTGCTGTTATAGGCAGTTTTTATAACAGCGGAATCTATTAAATTCGGAAACATCAGTTTTCCAATGCTACAGGCTACTAAATAAGATTGCATGGTTCCTATTAAGATCAACTGATACTTAGAAAGTTTAATTTATATAGAAATACTTCAAAGGAAAGAAATCACAACTTCTGTGCTTGTTTATTGATTGCAGCCTTTATGAAGTGCTTGCTAGTACACTCTTCTCTCCTAAGGGCAGCATCTCGGGATTATATCTCCTGATAAAGCCCCCTGATAAAAAAATGAAGGAAACTCCTCCAGTTATCTTTCATGCGTACCTAATGAATATTTCCCTCTGACTTCCACCTCACCCAGTTATGGTTAATTTGTAGGGAACCGAAACCCACCAAAGTTAAACTAGTTTGAGTAAGAGGAAATGCTCACAGAACCCATTTGAAAGAGACTTGAGTGAAAGAACCACATATCTGAACATGTGTGTGCCTTGTGTGAGTGTGTGGGGGTGGGGCAGGCTTACTTATGCAGCTCTGGGTTTGGTCGACCGTGGTTCTTATGTATTGGCTTCTGGTATTCCTCTTTACCACTCTGTAAACCTGCTGGTCTTCCTTTTTATTGGTTCCACCTTTCCCATAATCACTGCATGTTAGACTCTGAGCCTAGAGAACATTCTTTTAGATCCCCACAGTTAAATCCCTCCATCAGCGTCTACTTTCAATTCTAAGTTTTGGAAGAAAAAATGGGCTTTCTCTTTGTCTGACTGACTCTGCTAGAGTTTGGTGTCCACTTCAGCCAATCCTCTTCAAGCTGGAAGATGGTTTTTTTGCAATATATAGGATTGTATCTTCAGACTGGAGATGCAATTCATATGAAAATCAGTGAGCTAAGTGCTGCTGGGTAAGTTTAGCATAAATACTACCTCGGCCTCTGGCTGTAATAGCATTCTCCCTAAGATATTTAGACAAACACATATATCATTAGATGCATTTCATCCATGGTCTGTCTGATTTTAATTCTTCAGCTGTTTCCTGAGCTACAAAATGAAGGAAGCAAAGCATCTCCTCTGAATATTGACAAATTCTGAAATTACAGTCTCATATCAAGCAAAATGTTTATGTAATTGAAGATTACCTTCCTAGCAGCTATAAAACTGTATCTATAAAAGGAAAAGCATATTATAAAATACATTAATTACCTGTTACTTAGTAACAAATTACTTCAAAAGTTAGCTGATCAAAACAAAGAAATGTCATTTCACCATGTCTGTGTGTCAAGAATCCAGAAGCAGCTTAGCTGAGTATTTCAGACTCAGGTTTTTATAAAGCTACAGTCAAGGCACAAGCCAGAGTTATAGTCATTTCAAGAAGAAAAACAGGAGAGAGTCTGCTTCTAAACTCACTCGTGTGGCTGCTGGCAGACCTGCAGTCATCAGCTACTGCTCGGAAACATCAGTTCTTTGTCAGTGAGTGTCTAAAGTGTTATTTTATCACATAGTTTGAATAACTAATCCACACTTTACATTACTAAAACATTCATCTTGTAAAACGAAAGACAAGCAATATACAATGGTAGATTATTTTTCTGTTCTTCCTTTTAAAAAGCTGTCTATTAACTTTTCACTATTTCTTTCTAAATGCGCAACAGAGCTCTCAACCAATTATGGATATTTTTCTAAGTACTCAAATATATGACATTAACTACCAATTTCTTTCTCTCTGTTTTTGAAGACAATTTCTTTCTGTCATGTTCTACTATTTGATCCTAATATGTGGTGTTAGTAAATAAACCTAGTACTTCTTTTCATATTTCTACTGACTTTGATGACCTTCCATTTTTTTGAGGATCTCAAGCATTTTTTTCATGAATAGTGAGTTGAACATTTGCTAGTAGTTTCCTAAGGAATAACATATGCTCTCCAACATTCTTACCTTTACATTTGATTCATTTTTTGACTAGACAGAGAATTCTAAGTTGGAAATATTTTCACTCAGAAAGGCCTTTTAAAAGGAAATAGTCTACTACGTTACTATTGAAGTCTGAAGACATTCTCACTGCAAATTATTCTTGCGTGATTCTTTTAGGATCTCTCTTTATTCATGGTATTCTGAAATCCCCATGTCCTTAGGGCATATGTTTCACAGTGGTGAGCCCTCACAGAATCCTTTTAATCAGGAATAAAAATAGATTTTAGACCTGAAAACTGTATCTGTGCCACCTCTTAGGTAACTTCTGTACTTTGGGTTGGTGGGAGTTGTAGCTTTCTAATTCTGCAATGCCTGTTATTTATACAGTGGCTCTGATAATTTAAACCTTGGTATTACTTTCTCCCAATTTACTATGGTAAACATAAACTATCATAGTACATCAATTGATTATGCATTTGTTTTATTTTATCTGAGATTCCATAAATCTCAACATCCAAATCTTGCCTTGAATTTTTTAAATTTTTTTCTATATATCTTTATATCTTCTATATATTTCTTATATCTTTATTTCTAATTTTTTTGTTGCAGGTGTTCCTCAAATTCTTTAATCTAGCCACCTTTTCTTCTTTAAGAATAAGTCACTGTAATACTTTTTGGTGTGAAATGATATAGATAAAGAAAGAAGGACCAGCAGACTTCTGTGTTGGGGGAATGTACTCATTCCATAAGTTGGGGCTATTGACTTCTCCACGTACCTGAGTTTGACAGGATGGAGAGAGAGAACAATCAAATTAGAGCTAGATTCCTTTGGCTGGTGACATTTTAGGACATAAATGGACGAAAGGTGAAAAAATTCCTAGAATAGAGAATGTAGATTTCTACTTAATCTGTAAAAGCCAACCTAGTTCTCAACTGCAAGGTGCATGCATCTAAAGACATTTTCCCAAAACCTGAACTCCTGGAGTCCCATGGTTATGTGTGCCGAGGTGGGAGTGTGGGTGTCGGAGAGTCCAGGAGAGGAGGGCTAGTCTCTTGACTATGGAAGACGGGCCCTTCTTAATTAGACCTGCCAGGAGTTGTTTTAGTGTTCAACTGCATGTTTGTTTTCAGATGCCTCACAATTTTCAAGGTAGAAGAAACAGTTCTTGGAAATTCTCCAAATCATAAGTCAATGTGTATCTTTCATAATGTATTATTTGCATGTTTAAATAATAATGAGTAATAATAACAACAACTAGTAAATCACTTTTCTGTTAAAAGGTTAAACAAAATTTGCAGTTTTTTAAAGATATAAATAATAAATGTATGACTTATAATTACTGTGGATCAATATTTTCACGACAATATTATGTATTGTAATAACATAAAAGTAAATTCTACCTGACACAAACATTTGATGATTAAAACATTAAAAGAAGGAAAAAGAAAAGTAAATAAATGCTAAGTAAAAAATCCTTCAAGATGTTAGACGATAATACGAATTTTGCAAACATGTAAAATATATAGAAGTTATTCTTCAAATGAAATTTTAAAGTATGCAAAACACTAATATCCATATCGAATCATTCCAATCTTTATTTCATAACAACTGCTCCATTTCATAAAAAATTCCTTTTTTTAATGGTGGTATTTGTAGAGTGAATCCAAAGATCTTCAAGTAGAGCTTAGGGTATATGTTCACAAAAGTTCATTTTCTTTTTTAATGGTGAAAATATTTTACTTGCTTCCTCTGAATTTGGTACTGCCATTGAAATTTGTATTATTTTTACTGATTCAAATTTAAACCAGTTACTAATTCTATAATGGAATATACCACTAAAATATTCATAATTTTCCTTTTGTATTTTTTTCTGTGAAAGTACTTACAAACAACATTAGCCTATGCAGTATTTCTAAACACTGGAAAATGCCAGCTAATATTATTGAGCAGTGTCATAGTAACATAACACTCTGATATTGTAACAGTTTGATACTGCACAGAATTACATGTCAGTATCGGCAGTTTAAGAACTTACGTTGCTCACAAAACTTATTTCTTAAAATAACTCACAAAGATTTGTACAAAATATACTATTCGCAGAATAAATTAATATTTATTTCATTTGCAAGAATGATTCACCTTTAGCAGCAGGTGAGGTCACACACAGACACAAAGCAGAGTAACAGCCACTGATGGGATGTGATTGCTTCCTTCTACCTACTCATGTCCTCATTCCAGAAATGTCAATCTTATCCTTCCACCCTGAACAGCAGTAATTCCTGTTCTTATTTTCAAATAGATGTTAGTCTACTCTTTTAAATGAGTAATTTAAATGAGTATCTCTATGGTGATTGTTTGGCTTTAACTCTAGCAGGAGAATTATCATTCCTTTTCCTGTTTTCGCAACTGATTTTTCTATGTATTCAGAAAATAATATATATGTTTCCTAGAAAAATATCAGGAAAGAATCCCCATATGGAAACCTTACTGTATGCTTACCCTTTCATTCTTTGTAGCTAGGGTGACTAAAATTGCCAAAAGTCCATGGAGTAAGTTACACACACACACTGTAATTAGTGTGTTTTATACACACACACACACACACACAGAGTAATTAGATTTAAAATAGCTCTACTCTGTTAAATTGGTTATTTTCTTTCTACTTCTAATTTCTTCAAATTTCAATGAATATTTTAACTGATATTTTCTCTTTCTCTCATTGCTCTTATACTTGTGGATTAATATCTTTAAAACAATACCAGTGAGATTAAGTGAGAGAGATGAATCTATCACTTTACTCATGTCCATCTTCACCCTTCGCAGTTAACTTGCCTACCCATAGCTGATAAGAGAAAATATTTAAAAATGAATAAATAAAAAAGTGGGAAAAATCTTTGTGAGATATTAGATATGTCTGTGAGCCTGATGGTAGTAATGGTTTTATAGATGTATACTTGTCTCCAAACTCATCAAGTTGTACATTTTAACATATCAATCATACCTTAATAAAGTGCCTTTAAAAAGAAAGGAAAAAAACCTTATGTATCACACTACTGAACCTCACCCCCGCCCCTCACCAGCGACAACTCAGAAGACAGAAAATGAACTATAGACTCAAGATGCATCAATTAATTGAACACCTGCTTTGTAATACAGTTTTGTGCTAAGTACTATGATTATAAGACAATGACAAAAATAATTAGCTCATTGAACTAAAAAGGCTACATCAACCAAATGTTCGTAATACAGAGAAAGACGTACCTATCCACCAGACAGAGTCAGGACAGCCTCACAAAGGACCAGAACATCGAGCTTCCATAGATAAGATCAAGCAATCCAAGGACAAAAATATCCAGCTAGGGAAAGAGCATATGGCACACCCAAGAGGGGAATGAAAAAGGTCACCTTTGGATTGGGAAAGAAGTACTGGAGAATCAGAGTGTAGGTGGACAGTAGTTTGTAGAAGGGTTAGATGTACAAACTGGAAAAGAGCCTGAAGAAGAGAGGCATTTATGCAGCAAGCAGAGATGTTTCAGGCTTCTTTTCATCTTTGTAAGAGGAGAGTTTGGTAAACAGCTAAGAGAGGTGCAGATAGGACATTCTAAGGAGACAGGACTCTCAAAGTAATTCAAGGGGTAAAGATGACAGCTTCTGAGGTTTGTGAGCTGTTTGTTGTTATTACTAGTGGGGGAGTCAGAAAAGTAAGTCCTCTAATTTGTCTCATAGTCTCCTCATGATCATCACACACTTGCTCAGAACTCTGCAGGTAACCTGTGGGCACCTCAAAGGCAACACTGATCTAAATCTTGCTCACAGGTGTATAGTTAGGATCTGGTGAGACTATATAGGCAACCCGTAAGTATTTGCCGAACAGATGAAAGCTACAGTTTTAGACACTTCCAGCAGATTCCTACACTCTCCCAGCTGCCAGAGCATGCAAAATTGACTTAGTGACAGCCCCACCGTGTGCACCAGAGGGTCTCAGGAGTCTCAGCCAGCCAGCAGTAACTGTACCTCTTGGGAACCAGCTAGCAAAGCAAATTCAGGGGATTTACTCAAAGCCTCCTGGATCCAACAGACTGGGATTGGAGGCCCAACATGCGTGGTCTATGCAAACATTCCAGGTCACTCTGATGCTTTTGGAAAGCTGTACATTAGTGGTTCTCAAAATGAACCAGTAATGTACAGCTTTCCAAAAGCACCTTAAACCTTAAGCAAGAAGTACTGTGTCCTAAGTCTTTTTACAGTGCTATCTATGCTGTCTTGGTAGTCTTTAGCCCCAAATCTGTTACAAGTGTCTTAGTTTGGCTGCTTTAACAAACTACCATAAACTGGGTGGCTAAAAATCGACAGAAATGTATTTCTCACAGTTCAGGAGACTGAACATGAAGATCAAGGTGCCAGCATGGCTGGGTTCTGGTAAGGGCCCCGCTTTCGGGTCAGAGAATACCAGTTTCTTCTGGTACCTTCCCACGGAGGGAAGTGGGAAAGAGCGCTCTCTAGGGTCACTTTCACAAGGGTAATAATCCTATTCTAGGGTTTAATTAACTCTCAAAGCTCTCGCTTCCTAAAACCCTCAGAATGGGGTTTGGGATTTCAATATAGGAATTTTGAAATGGACACATTCACCCCACTGCAGCAAGGTTATATAGGACGAGAATGATAAGAAATGAGGGCTCTTACTGTTGTTCTGAGTAGAAACTGAATCAATATTTATCTAGTTATAAAAGATCTACATGTTTATTAACTTTATTTTGTGAACAAGTACTTATTTAATGGGACGAACTCAGTGATTTTCCCGGGAAGTTCAATTAAACCTCGCCCCGCCTTAAATGCACAGTCCTGACTTGCATTGAATAGTAGATATAGAAAATCATACTAGATTGCTGTTTGTCATTCTAAGGGCTTCTTTGGTTCAATTCTCTAATAAATAAAAATGTGGCAGTTGCTGTGTTAGAATCAGTAATATTTCATCAAAATGTATTCTTGATCGATTTTACTTTTTTTCTTCTGATAACTGCCAGGATTCCTATTCAAGTCCAGCAGTTGGCTCTCTCTGTCAATTAGGCCAGCAGGATGTATTATTCTCAATCTGAGTTAAGACTCTTTTAATGAAAATACTGCCAAGATGGTTACAATTTTTTGATTAAGTCATATGAAAATGATAATGTTGGTGGTGACATGTTATCCTCACCTAAGCAAAAACTAACAGTTTCTCAAGTCACTCTGTCAGACCTTAAGTACATGTACACGCAGGTGTGGTCAGGCGCACATACGCGCACACACACATACACACAAATTCTTTTGCTCACTTTTTTGGTTCTTCATTATGTCAATCATTTCTTATTCTACTATGTCCCACCATCACAGTGAATGTTCTGTACATTACACAGTTCAAGCATACTGATTTTCACTTCATGACTCTATAAACCCTCTAATTCTTACCAAAAACCTGGCAGCTTAACCTGCCTTTGAAGGAATAATTTAATAAAAGAGACTTGTAATGAGCACTCTTATCACTACGATGTCACTATATTTACAAAATATACTACAGGGCACTTACTAATATACTACAAATTGCTGTCATAAATCATTTGGCCTAGGCTAAAGTTTTAAAAATACAGTGAAATAGTTTAGTACGCTTCACTTTTAAATGCTTTTTCTTTCTAATCTGAAGTATTTTGAGTGTTATCAATTACTATTATTTCATATATTTTTCACGCTCAGCGGTTCTTAATAGTTTTCATCAAACATTAATTAGGAAATAGCCTACTGTTAATTTTTACTATTTTAATAGAAAATAATAGACCATGTGGGGAATTAATTGGCTAAAGAAAGTTAGGAAACAACTATTTGCTGAATAAATGATAATTTGATTCAGAGCAATAATATTTCCATTTATCTTTACTGTGAGATAGGAACAGTCTTATGTGCCTAATGTGGGCAAGGTGCCAAGAAGATCTTAAATATTCAGAAGAGACTTCTGAGGTGTTCTGATGTTGCTCTCACAGGACAGGAAACAGGCATAGATGAGGTAAGTGCACTTCCCAACATTTTGTGCATTGCATGGTACTCTGTAGACTCGTTCATGCCCCAGCAATGAGTTTTCTCTTCCCCTTTGAATGGACGAATGATTGAGTCAGTGGCAGGAAGATACCCGTTCAGCTTATTTTCTCTGAGTGGAATCAGAGAACTCTGGGTTATACAATCTCAGAAGGAAACAAGAGAGTATCATGAAAAGAGATCAGAAATCTGAATGAATTTTCCAAAGACAGACAAAGAAAGAGTTCATTTTTCTATAACACCTTTGAAAGGAGAGCGAGTCTAGACATTCGGTTCTGTGGTATTATACAAGCACTTCCCACCTTGCCCCTTTTTTTCTTTTATGGTTTTGTAGATTTTAAAAAATGTTTATTCATACATATTTGCTGTGCATACTGCTTACATTTCTTGTGTGGAGTTAGTATGTACATTATATATCTCAGTTCCTTTTTTCATCCCCTTTCTCTTCCTTTCCTCTCCCCTCCCGCCCCCTCCCTCCATCTCTTGGTCCCCTTGCCATTTCAGAAATATTTCCCTAATTCCTATTATCTATCTTGTATTTTGTTTGTTATTTATAATTTGGGGTTCTCATATAAGAGAAATTATGCTATATTTACTCATGTGTATCTCATTTGTTTCATTTAACGGTATGGTCTCCAGGTCTCCAGGTACATCTATTTTCCTACAAATGATACAATTTTAATAGCCACACTTTCCTTCTTCAACTAAGAACACAGTGTTCTGAGGCTAGGGGAGAATAACAAATTACAAAGCATTTGGTTAAAATGGGTTGCTTTTTCTACCTCCGTTCTTAATTTGCTCTTATTTTTAAACAATTATATGAACTCAGATTGCCTTAGGCCTTTGACTTTCACAATTATTCCAGCATTAGACACTAATAAAATCTTGATCACTAATACACATTGTTCTAAATCCAGGCAGTCAGTCTTTAAATGTTTCCTGATAATAAGACAAAACTTTTAAGGCACTATTGACATAAATCAGATATTTAGATTTGCCTACCAATATTAAGAAATATAAGGGCTAAAGGTAATGTTTACTAATAAATATGGCAGAATCAGCAAAATGCTCAATGAGAGACACTGTATAGATTAAAATACTCACTTTTTTCAGTTGCTATATTAAAAAGAGGTAAAGAGGAAATTTTTATATTAATACAGTAATTGATCAATTGCTACATGAGGGCCTCATTTAGATATTATCAAAATATTAAAAACTTACGAGAATATCGAGACAACACTGGTGGCATTATGGGATTGGTGTCAATTATTTCAGATAGGATCATGGAATACTAAGAAATTTTTAAGAGTCTTTCTTTAGGGAATGTATAGTGAAATACCAAAGGGTGACGTGATATACCTCTGAAACTTTCTTCCATAAAGTTGGTAAGTTGAGCAGAATGCAGGAAGAAGCAGAGGTGAAACAGTGTTGGTTTAGTGACGATTATTGGAGCTAGGTCAAGGTTACTATGAGGGATTCTCACCATGTGTTATTTTCTACTTTTGTACATGTTTCACACTTTCCACTAAAGAAAGTTTATTTTTTAAAAAAGTTGTCTTTCCCATATAAAATGAAGTTGTAACTTACTGTGTTTCCATGAACTAGATAGTGTCCTGAGGGACAAGGGGTGTTAAAATCTCATCAGAGATAAGACATATAAATATATGCAGTAATTTACAACTTAGTTTCCTGAGTGAATTTGCCTATACTATTTTTACTATCTTAAGACTTAAAAAAATTTCCTCAAAGCCACACAGCCTGTAATTCCACATTACTTCTCTTTTGACTGAAATGGTAACAACTTGCTGCATCTAAACTGATTATAGCCTTTTAAAAATACATTAGTTAATATTTAATAGGAAAAATTCAGAATAGGTTGGTATTTCATATGAAATTAGGCAAATTAAAATTGGTTCTGTATAATTATTATAAAACGGTAGTGCTATGGGCTTGTGTCCCCCACAAAATTTGTATGTTAATTTCCTAACCCGCAATGTAGCCGTGGCTAGAGTCAAGAGGTAAAGGCTGTTCCATGAAGTCACAAGGATGAAGTCCTGGCCAATAGCACCCTCTCTGATTTAGGGACACAGGGAGAAGGAGGCCATCTACAAGCCCAGAAAGAGCCCTCACTCTGAAACTGAACCTGTTACCTCCTCTGAACTTTGCCACCTCCAGAAACTGTGAGAAAATAACCTCCCATTGTTAAAGGCATCCAGTTGCCGGTGTTTGGGCTATTTCTTGAGCTGACCAAGAAATTTAGTGTAGCTTAGAAGCACTTCTAGGGGTTGTTGAAAAGAAATTAAGACAAAAAAGATTTATAGCAGTGAATTTGGACACTCAGGCTCTGCTCGGCCCTGGCCCGGGAAGCTAGAGTTGGAGGACGCTCAGGTGACGTCGGTGTTCATGCCCACAAACAAGATGGGGACGGGGAAAGTTTGCACAGCAGAAGGAAAAGCTCTGGCAGGCATATGTGCTGTTTCACATGGTGTCCCCAGAAAAGCAGCTGCTGTGCCTCTCTCTCCTCCTTGCAAGTCAGAGGATCAATTTAACAATGTATAAAGAATGTCCTAATCAAAGCAAAGCAAAATGTTCTCAGCAAGTAGAAATGTCTGTGAAGGTTGGTGTAATACTGCATGCTTCACAGCCTCCATTCCCTCCATGGAGCAGAACCGTACTCTTAAACTCATGCACAGTTAATTGATAAATTTATGTCCAGAAGCATGTGGATTTCACAATCTGAATAGAACAATTAAGTTGTTCAACACTGAAGGGATAAGTCTGATCTTCATTCTACTCATTTTCCCTAATAATACTCCAAAATGGTTTCCCACCATTTTGAAGCAGTGGTTCATTAAGGAAGCCAGATTTAAAGTTAGAATCAGAATAACACTCTTTTCCCCATATTTTAAGCATCTCCTATATTCCCAACCCCTATGTAAAAATATATTATCAAACATAGGTAGAGCAACAAAAGAAAGAAAAATTTGGGATGAATCTAACTGACGGTCATAGATACAAAAAATAACATATTAGCACAACAAATACAGTAAACCATTTATCAAATGAATGAAAGTTTAATTTCAATTAATGTAATTCATATTGGAGGCAAAACCTGAGCAAAAATGAAATAACATGATAAATGTAGAAAAATTCAATCCAGATTCATGATATGAATTTTTGGCAGTCTGTAAAAGTACTATCCTTAGTCTTACAAAGGGCATCTACCAATACATGAAAAGGACATCATATAAATGGTGAGAAAGTAGAAGCACTAAGGTCAGAGCTCGGACAAGGATACCTGCTTTTACTCCTACTATTCAATATTTTATTGGAGAGTATATACAGTGCAATATGACAAGACAAAGCAAGGAAAGAAGGGAGGGAGGAAAGACAGAAGAAAAGAAGGAAGCAAGGAAGGGAGGAAGGGAGGAAGGGAGGGGGAAGAAGAGGATACAAGAGTTACAAAAGGGATGGGGACATAGCTCATTGGTAGAGCATTTGCCTTGCATGCATAACACTTTGGGTCTGAGCCATAGCCCCCCACACAAAAAAGGAAAAGATGAAATAAAATTTACATTCGTTTCAGATAATATGATTATTTATAATACAGTTAATCTAAGAAAATATTTGTATCAGTATTAGTACTACTGTACACAAAGTTTGCTGAATTAAATCTCAAAGTAGAAGTTTTGGCAGACAGCATTCCTCTGGGTAAGCAATAACCAACTAGAGAACGTAACAATGGCATGATTTCATCCTCAGTAGCATAGATATGTATATTCCCCTAGATTTAATGTAAAGATTTAGTATATTTCTAATCAGTGCATTTTAGTCCAAGATTTTTATTTTTGCAGAGTTTAAGCACCTTATTTCAAAATTCACATGGAAAAATAAACGGGCAAAAATAATAAATTGCAATTTAAGAAACAATAAAATAGAAGGGCTCTTTCTAGGAAACATTGAGATCGCTAGAATAATTCATACTCTGATACTGGTGCTATGTCAGACAAATATAAAGGTAGAACCGAATATAGAGGATAGAAGCAGACTAATACACAAAAGAAACTTTGTTCAGGGATGAATGTAGCATTCTAAGTCAATATATATGCTGGTCAGAATGTATATGCTGGTCAGAATGTACAGACTAGTAAGCGAAAGATGTCTGGGCAATTAGCTATCCACATGGAAGATAATAACATTGTATCAGCATACCGCAGACAAAAATAAATGCCAGATGCATTAAATATGTAACAGGAAATTTTAACTTAGAAAAATTAGTGAAATAATTCCATGACATAAAGCATGGAAATATATCCTAAGCAAGCCAAAAAAAGCATAAAAATATGAATACTGATAAATTGGACTTCATTGAAAAAAATACCAGTCTCAAAAGGACACATTACTCTCTTTAAAGACCCATAAACTATGAAAAGATATTTGCTACAGCCATAATTTACATGGTATTAGTTTTGAGGGCATATACAGAATTCCTAAAAGCCGATAAGAAAGAGATAAATCAATTGATAAGATATGACCATTGAAGATGAACAGAAAAATACCTGAGGAAAAAAATCTAAGTACCCCCCAATGTAAATACAAAAAGGTACTCTATTTCTACTAATCAGGGAATTTAAATTAAGAAAATAATGAATCTTTATTTCACAATAATGAACAGACCTGTTAGTACTAAATATTGGCAAGGATGAAATGGAATTCTAATGAGTGGATGTGTAAATTGGAAAAGAACTGTACGGGTTGAGGTCCTGCAGGAAACATACGACACAAAAGAAGTAACCGAAGGAAGTTTGATGAATGGACTATTTACAAAGCCGAGAAAAGGAGAAATGATGAATTGACAAAGGGTGCTGAAGCACCGCAGGATGAGCAATGGTCTGAATGAAAGACCACAGGAACAGCTGTCTCTACTGCATACAGCCACCCACAGAGACATTTATTAAGGAATTCAGAAGCTCAAAACCCATATCCCACCAGGCCCGGAGCCCACTGCTCCCCAAGTTCTTGTAAGTTTCAACATCTCACAAATTTCATGTGTTACTTGGTCCAGAGGGGAGGAATTCTTGACCCAGTTTCCTGGAGAAAGCAGCCCTTAGAAAATCCTGGCCTTTTCCATGACGACACTTCCATGCTCTTTCCTTGCAGAGCCCATCGCTGGCCTTTGAGCCTATCTTGGCCATGAACTCTCCGGTTGTGATTGACACTGATCCTGCCCTCAGCCCGAGGCTGCGCAGTGTGGGATTACAGGTTTATCTCTCAGGCTTTGACTTGTTCCTTGCTTGAGGCATCTGAATATTTCCATTATTCCTTTCAAGGCTGGTTGATAAATAGGCTGAATACAATGAGGCATATTTATGTGTTAGAGTTCGGACAGTTTATTTTATCCTATTCTGTCACAGTGCTGGACCCAGGTGTCTAGAGTACTTGTGTCCTTTAACATCTTTCCCTGACACACTATGACGTGTCAGGTGAACCTAGACATTTTTATCATGACAGAGCCAGTGCAGTGAAGGTCCTGATAACAGGTGTTATGATTTGGATCTGAAACATCTCCTAAAAGTCTCATGTTTGGAGGTAGGGCCTGGTGCAAAGGGGTAGGTCAGTGCGGGTCACTATGCTTGGAAGGATATATGCTTGTTGCCGGCCCCTCCCTTCTCTCTCTGCTTCCTGGCCAGCAGGCACTGAACAGCTTTCCTCTGCTTTTAGGTCCTGCCACACCCGTTCTGCCTACTATAGACTGAATCCACTGTAATCCTGAGCCAAAGTCAACCTCTCCTTTAAGTTGTGGGTACCAGATATTTCGTCCCAATGAAGAGAAAGTGACTAGAACAATAAGGATTATAAAAAGTGTCTTATATCTTTGTTTTACAAATTTAAAGCAGGACTGAACCACAACAGAGACCAACACAATTTCACTCTTCTCATACCCTCTGGCCCCTCCCAGCCTTCTCTACTGGAGAATGGCAGACCAGGACATTGCAAACCAAGTAGCTTTGAACCTGTCCTAATGTCACCCAGAAGCAGGAAATCCAGAGGGCTCCTAGGACGATCTGTAAAATTGTCAGCTGCGTTTTGAATATTCATAGGATTAAGGTTGTTTGGCTGAACTTCAAAAAGTATTTCAGATTTTAAAATATGTCTTTGTAAAAAATAAATAAATAAATAAATAAAATATGTCTTTGTAAGCAAATAAAGGTTAGTTATACTTCAGACATTGATTTGTTTTTATCGTGTATATTTCATTCATCCTGAGCTTGCTCTGCTTCTGCTAACTTCTATTAGGAGCCCAACACAGCATAACACGGCTTTGCTTCAGATGTCTTGGTTTGTCAATGAGAAAACAGTCACCAGGGTATCCAAAGAGTATAAAAATTGCAGAAGCACCAAAAAGGACCTTAGCAGCAATTCTAAATTTTCCGTAGATTTCCCCTCAATGATTATAAATAACCTTGAAAAGCCATGTGAATTGTATCACAGCAGTTCAGGAGGAATGTTTGCTTATTTCTCAGCTGAGCTATTTCTGTAAACAATAGGCCCCTGTGAGAAAGCCAGATTCCCAGTGTGGTTGATAATAGTTTGCTGTATTTGCCAAATTGGAGAGTTTGGCAATGTTCTATTTCTCTCTCCAACAGGAACTATTTCTTCCTTCCAGTAGAACGAAATTATTTCAGAATTATATGTCAAATCAACAATAAGATGCTCATTTTAGGCTTCGGGGTTTATGAGACTTTTGTGTCCCGTCCTGTACTTAATATCTACTGAACTGAAAGTCTACAGTTAAAGCATGCCTGGTATAAAAGAGTCACGGAGGAAAATAGGGGTGTATTAGGGCTCTACTTGGAACGTTTTGCCTATGCATAAGACTGTTGATTTTCTTGGCTTCAGTGAAATGAGACTAGTTTTATATTTCCTCTTGAGAGATGTACAGACGTAATCAGTTCGAAAACATACAGGACAGTATTTACTAAGATTTACTAAGTAGTGTTTTTAAGAGCAAGACTCTAGGCACTTTCACAAGCAGTGTGTTATTTAATCTGAACATATTCCTTTTGCAGGAGTGTGGAGGAAACATCAATTCAAGCTGTTACTTTTTATGGCCAATTCCATTATCTCTTCTCCTACAATTTGTCTGCACTTCTTTTTTGCCTCCCATCCCTTAGCATTAAAGTCCACATTCATACCTGGGCAGGAACACACACATCAAGTGGCTTTGACACTCAGGTGCAATTACCAATGATGCATTTGCCTCCATGTAAATGTCAGGACGCAGCAGCAGAAAGGTTACCTCCCTGCGCTGCGGGGATAATCGCTCTGCGAAGTGCCAGACCTCCACTCACTCCTCCGCCTTACCGGGTGGAAAGTGCCTAGCATCCGTCACAAAAACAGGGCCCTAAATCTGCATCTCCTGGGACAGTCACACTAATTGCAATCCAGAGTTCGTTTTCTCTGAAGGCTTGGGAAAGAAAGAAAGAAAAAAAAAAAAAAGACTTTGCCTTTTGGAAGAAGCAGTGGGTGGGCTTGACTTACTGGGATCCATTCTTGCAGGGATGGACTTCTACATCCTCCTGCCTGGTAAAGACCTTTCTTCAGTCTTTGGAGAGGTCACCGCCTACCTAGTTGACAGTCTCCCGGGCTGAAAGTCAGGAAGCAACGTGCCATCTAGATTCATTTCGAATGTGAAATCTGTCCCTCTTTCTGCCTCTGAATATCTCATCTCTTTGTCCCAGTCTTTAATTATTCCACTAAGGAGAAAAACAGGTGAAGTCAGAAGCACTTCTGGGGCTCGGAGAAAGTGGGAGACAGCGACACAAAGGAGACCGAGGAGATGAGGAACATTTGGGCTCCCCTGGTTGTTGCTATTTTGCTCAGCTCGCCAGTTGGAGGAGGGGTGGGGACACACATGCTGGCTTCTTCCCCATCGCAGCTGAGACCTTTATGAAATCACTGCAGAGGCAGGGGCGGCGAGGCACTATTTTTATCTCCAAATTGATTCAGCTGCAGTCTCCGCTGTGCCTCTGACTTCATCGCTTCCCGGCCCTCCCCCTCGCCTGTCCCCACTCCCAGCTCCAGCCCGATTTGGAGACTTATCTTCAGCCTCCTGCGCAGTCCGCTCTCCCTCCTCCTCCGCTTTTCCCTCCCACCCGGGCTGGGCTGGGCGCGGGCGGGCTCCTGGCCGGATACTGATAGTGAGAGGAGCTGATAGTGCGGCAGGTTCTGACATCCCGCAGAGGCGCGGCCAGCCAGCAGCCAGCCTCTCTGGGGCCAGCCGGCATCTGATTGTTCACCCTCCAATTTCCCTTGCCCTTGAGAAGAGGAGTCCACAAAGAGCACTCGTCAATCGAAATGCTGCACGCCTGAACATTTGCCAAATGCGTCCCATCTGACTTAGGTCTACCCTTTCAAATGTTGTTGCGAGGAAGAAAGGACATGTACACACTTGGGCTTTTCATCTTCCTAGGTCAGTGCGGCTTCCTACTGAAGCCGCTGGAGAGGGTGGCTTGCCGCAGAGGACCGGGAGAGATTTCCTTGTTGAGGGAGGCAAAGGAACAGGGCGACGTCCGGCCCACCTTTGATTTGTAAGTGATGTTCGGACTTGTCTCTCTCCTCCCTCTCCAGGAAGACTGGGAGGGTTTCCAAAACCAAGTATTTTCTATCTCTGTTCTCCATCGTCTGTGCCTAGAAAATAGGAGGATGGCCCTCAGAAACTCTGTTACAATGAGATCAGTGAGTTTGGGTGTATTTTAGGTAGAAAAAAAGAAAAATGAGAAACACAGGAATGTGTTTGTAGGCTGAGGATTGGACTGTCTCGGGGATTCCACGGTTCATTGTCCAGATCTGACTTAACTTAGACCCCGTGGTGCTCACACTGTTTGGAGGTGGTGCGGTGGTGGGCTGAGAGGGAGAGAGGGACTCGCCCTTGGGCAAGGCAATGACAGTGTCTCAGTGAATGTGTTTCCACAGAGTAAGTAGTCAGTATTCTAGGGATACTGATCTAGATCGGATCTTATCTCGTGTCCTCCCTTAGTGTCCCCCTAAGTGTTGAAACTTAAGTGTGATAGAGTTAAGAGGTGGGTAGGCCTTAGTAGGTGATTAAGTCATGAAGCAGAGCCCCAGTGAATAGGGTTAAAGACCTGCTAAAAGGGCTAAAAGGGATACATTCACCTCTCCTGTGCCTTCCTCTTTGTAAGGACACAGCCTTTGTCCCCTGTAGAGGTTTCAGCAACCAGGCTCCTGGCTTAAAGCCAGAAATCAGCTCTCCAGAGACCCCCGAAGCTTTCCAGTACTTTGTTCTTAGACTTCTTAACCTCCAGAGAGAGTTTGAAGTAAATTCCTGTTGTTTATAAATTATCTGTTCTATAGTATTTTACTACAGCAACACAAGTGAACTAAGATATTAGTGGAAAGAGCCTGTCACCTAATAGAAAAGATATAAGCAAATTAAACATGCAACTTAAAAACCTAAACCCTGAATAGAGTTAGAAGGTAAAGAGGAAGATGTCTGAAGGCACACACGGTGACCTTAAGGATAGATGGACTGATGTTCTGGATAATAACAAATGGTTGTTGTGAGGATGTTAAAGTGGTAAGGAAGAATAATAGCTACATGTGGTTGGTGGGTACCATATTGGGCTGTGCACATAGTGTTTACCATTGCGGAATGGTCTCTTGAGCAGTCCCCTCCTGTACAGGAAGGCACTGAGTTGGAAAACCTCAGGATAAGTAAAAAGAATGCTGAGGAACTTGGAGAGACTGGAGCGGAGGATGAGTAACAGGAGACCACTGGAGATAAAAAGACCAGAGGACACAGACTACCAGATATAAGCCTCAGACATTAAATATGTTGTGTAGGTAATAGGACCACCTTGAAGGAGGAAACAACATTCAGAGCTACGTTTCTAAAAGATAAATGTAAATGCTTGTGCAAGCGACTTTCCAGTGCTTTTTAGTATTCAGAATCTTTTCACACCTATTATCTTGTGTAATTCTCTAAACAAATCTGTGCAGGCAGGGCAAGTTGGAGGGGGCAGGTTTTCATGCGTTTAAATAACTTGGCCGATGTCACTGGGCAGATCAAACAACCCTGAAAAGAGCCGTAAAGAAACAACAACAAGAACTCCCCTACCTATGAAAATCAGCCTCCTTCCATCATCATATTACCTCTTTGGCAACTTTTCCTTCCTCTCAGGAGCTGCTGATATATTGCATTCCCTTCTAGGAGCTGAATTACAGTATTAAATATTAACAATCTTGAAGACAGGGCAGAAGGCCATGTGACAAAGTGGCTTCAAATCTGACCTAGGAAAAATCATAACAGATTAGAGCTATTTGAAAAAAAAGACAAAAAGCTACGGATTTACTGTCACAGCTGGGCTGCCTGGGGCTGTGTGAGCAGCGCCCCCTGGAGTTGGTCATGCTCAGCAGCCCAGATCACCCCAGTGGGAGGAGACAGCAGGTGTGTGTAGAAGCAGAGAGGCAGAGAGAAAGCTGGAACTTAGAGGGACTCTGACAAGGCGGCCTGTGCCCCTCTGAGGACTTGCTGAAAACCCTACATTCTGTGGGCATTTGGGGAGAAAAAACTTCTTGGACAGCCTAAAATCAGATTTTATCAAGGACTTTAAATTTATTGGGAAGAAGAGCATGACTCTGGACATCCTGCCAATTTGCCTTCTATTCTCTGAGTTCCTAGTCCCCTGGATAAATAAATTAACAACACCTCTGACTATACTTTCTCACGTATAAATCTATGAAAGAAATCTCAATTTTTTTCAGAAATATTCAGAGGATTCCATGTGTGATGCATAAAGCACATAGCGGGTGTCCAGTATACATGGTTACACATCCCTAAAGATAGATGCTGTGTTTCCCCCAATAAAGACCTACCCAGAAAACAAATTCTAGCTGATTTGAGAAGAGATGCTCCCTGAAAATGAGCCCTATCATATCTTCGAAAATCATACTAGAAGTGGTTTTCTGGGTAGGTCTTAGTCTCAGGGAAACAGGGTGTATGTTTTGTTTTTTTAATGTACATGGAAATGTAAATGGAATATTCTGGTTCCAGATCAGGAAAGTAAAGAACATTTATCAGACAGTGGTGAACTCTCTATCCCCAGTCCTGAAGAATTATCCTCACTCTCTTGCCAAAAACAAGAATTTATTCCAGGGTCAGGGATTGAGCTCAGTGGTAGAGCGCCCAGGCAAGAGGGTAAGTGGGCAAGCAGTAGAGTGCTTGGGCATCCCCAGAACCCCGCCCCCCAGGATTTATTCTAACTCCCTTTTGAGACAGTAAATTCAGACAGAATAGCGCCTACTTCCCTGCCGTCAGTCTAGTCGTGGATTTAAAATACAAATTGAGTTGGGCCTCTGAGAGGACTTCTATAGACTAAGTAAGGTGCAAGCCCTTGTCCCAAAGGTGGAGTTGATTTCTTTTTTCTTTTTTTTAACCAAGAACATGTGTTGGTACATTGTATACATAATGTTCATAATCAACATGGTTATGTTTTACCTGTACATGGTGTATCTTGATTTCTGTCACTGATACGAACACATTGCTTCAGGCCTCAGTTCTGTCCCTCCTCAGTTTAATCACACTCACTTTCTAGATCCCCCCAAATGGACACATTTACCAGCCACCTCATCCCTGATATGTTATTGCCTCCTGTGTACCCTTCTGCCAAGAATTCTGGGTTTAAATATGCTACAAGTATTTATAGGACTATTTCGTCTTCTAGGAAATATGTAACAATTAGAACATGAGATGTCAAGAAGTCGTCTCTGTTTTTTCTCCTGGCCTCTTCTGTTTGGGGAAAAGGATCTCTTCTAGTATTCCTCAGAACCAATGCCTCTCCAATCTCTTAAGCAACAAATGAAATGAGAAAAGAACATTCTCAACAAGCCAGATCAAGATCACTGTTTTAGAAGATTTTTTAAAAATAATGACAGCAATTGAAGCAAGAGAAACGAATGTGTTCTAAAGCTTAAAGAAAATCCGCTAAGAGGTGGGGAAGGCAGACGCTTCCCCCCCCCCCAAGCATTTCTGGTGAACCAGCATCTTGCCGGCTTAATCCCTGGCTGACCCACACTAGCTAAGAAATGAGACAGCCTCAGTTTAAAACTACATCCATTGTCTTCGAGGAGCAGCTGAGAGCTCTGAGTGCATTTTTTGTGCCATCTTTTTCTTGTGGCTGTGTTACTCCAGGTGCTCTGAGTCTTTGATCATTGAAGATTCTTTCTAAATAGGGATTGGGTGTCATGGGAGCAACTACCCACTGAGGAGGGTGCTGCCGACAGGAAACAAATAAACAAATGCTTCTTCTGTGTACCATGTTGTGGAGGGTGGGAGCACTTACTCAGGTCCCAGTATGATCTTCCACAGCAGTGAAGGGAAGACAGAAAAGCAGGAATTTACTTAACCTTCCTGTAAGTGCCCTTTCCATACCTACTGCAGTTTTCAGGGCACCTCCCTGCACTCTCTGCCTCGCCTCTGGCAAGAGAGATCCTGCCCCACTGAGCTGAAGTTGGGGAGAGATGATTCATCGCAGCCTGGGTCTTTCGTTCCTCACAGTGCCTTTAGGGAATGCCAGGTGGGATGCATTCTGCAGTTCCGGATGGCAGGTTTCTTAAACGTCCCGGTTGAAGGCAGGGTGTGGCTGGGAAGAGTGCTGCTTAATCGCTGACAGGGAGAATTGTTCATTGAGCTCCATTAGGCATAAGCTGAAGAGAAGTCAAAGAAAAACAAGAAAAAAGTGTTCTTTGCCAAGAGAGCTGAATCTTTGAGCCACACCAGTGTCTTCAAATGTGAACATTTCCAGAGGCCTGATTTGGAAACATTTCTTTAAAAGTAAATGAGTTGATTTTTGAGTAGTTAATTTGATCAAATGAGGCACATGTGGAATGAATTACGACGCTTTCTTCTCGATTTTTAAGCATGTTTCTCCACGGAACATAGGAAAGAAAATTTCAAACCAGTGAGAACTGGCACCAGCTTCATTGGAGCCGCGTCCCTTCTGAGCTGCAATATCCCAGCCCAGCCGCTGATTTAAATACTGGTGGCGCTTACACTGAGAAGAATCAGCACAGAGAAAATAGAATCGACGATCTGAGTCCACTGTCAGAACTGATAAATTCGTGTTATACGTGCGTCACGGCCTTCAAGCAGGCTCTTTGCCTAGACAGTAATTTGTGTTACTGGTGTGCAATATTTTTCTTTTTTTGTGTGAAACTTTTTTCCTATAGAGGGGTATATAATTATTATTCTGCTTTTCATAATATAAATACATTTCCCAAGTATTGGCGATCAAAAACAATTTTTACTCATCTCAACAGTAACATCAATAAGGTCCTAAATGTTCAAAAATAGTCAATGAAAGAGTTAAAGAAAAAAGCTGAGTCTTCATTTCCTCACCTGTAATATGTAGCTCTAAATATCTTTTCTCCCAGGTATCTAAAGGAATAAATTAAGTGATATAATATATGTGAAATTGTCCACCAGTGCAGGTACATTTTAGGTACTTGATAAATGTTTTTGCTTCCTTCCAAGCAGGTTAGACATGGATCAGCCTCATTAGTGAGATCATGTATTGTGCAAAACAGGTATTTCCATAGAGAAAAGCTTTGAATAATGGGAAAGAATCTTCTAAATAGCAGTCCAGCCTTAGGGTATATCCTAACTTGAGAAGAGCCAAAATCTCATTCTTTTGTAACAAGGAGAATATAATGTCCCTTAGCCTTGGGAAGAGTTGCATAAAATAATCATCCCTATCAAGGAAGGCAAGAATATGTGCAAGAAAAACAAGGCACAGAAAGAGCAAGAGCTCTTAATGATGAACTTCTTATAACCGGGACAGAAAAGCTGAACTTTAATCCTGGCGCTTTGTCTAGTTCCAGATAGACTTTGTCCAATGTGTAATGATGTTCGCCTAGTAGCACTGATGCTAAGAACTGGTACAAGTGTGGCCATCAGCACGCTGAAGTGGAGGATGCTGGGCTGGGGATGGGGCTTGGTGGCAGAGCACTTGTGTAGCATGCAGGAGACACTGGGTTCAGTCCCCAGCACCAGAGAGAAAAAGAAGTGGAGAAGAGGAAGGAGAAGGAGGGGCAGGGGAGGAGGAGAAGGAAGAAGCAGCAAATGAAGAAATCAGTGCAGGTCACAGACACTGACCCAGGAGCCACATCAAAACAGAAACCTGACTTTGCCTACCTCTGTCCATGTGAGAACGGAGGACAGCTAATATGAACACCTATGGCAGGAGACAATTCACATACCTCCTGTCATCCCTGCAAACTCAGGCAGTAAACATTCTTATCACTATTTTAAAGATGAAGAACTTGAGGTTCCTTAATTTACTGAGGGCTACCTCCAAAGTAGTTGAACAATAAACAGGACAAAGTTTCATTCAATTCTAAAACCTGACCTCTTCACTGTATGCCTATTTGTATATTTTATTTTTGCCTTGTTTTTGTTCCTAATACCCTTAAAATCACTGTCAGTGAAATATTATGTTGTTCATACTATGAAACATTTCTATTTATTTTCAGTGAATTCTTTAGCTGCCTTGTAAAAGTCCCAGGTAAAAATATTATCTTCAGATATGTCTAAAGCTTTTAAATCAAATCTAAGTAGTTTCCGCTGGTCTCCACAGTGTTATAAGTGAATATTTCTATCACCAACCTCTACAAAGTAGCAAGTTTTTAAATAAAAGTATGTCTTAAAACTTCCTCAAAGTTATTCAAAGGTCTAAAGCATTCAATTTTACATATTGGCATTATTGTGGTGGTTGTCATTTTATCACTATCATGATTGCCTTTATTCATGAAGTATAATCTCATCAAAGAGAGAAAAGCAGAGCTCTAGGGTGAAACCAAGTCGAAGCTGAATGGCACCTTCAGGCACCTGCTTTCTCTTGCTCTGCTCCTCTGCCCTGGAGGGAAATCTGAAGAGTTTCTGTTGCTTGGGGAACCTATATGGTAAATTCTTGTTTTAAGGTGTTAATTTTTGCAAACGTTTTTAAGACTTGTGGCAGGCTGATAGATACCATATTAGTCAACCTCCCTGTCAGTGGGACAAAGTACCTGACACCTGCAGCTTAATGGGGGTGACGTCTATTTGGCCCAGAGTTCAGAGGGTTCAGTTTATTGTCAGCTGGCTCCAAGACAGAAATGGCATGGAGGAAGGGCCTGGTGGAGGGAAGCTGCTCAATCCACGCAGCTGGGAAGCAAAGAGTACCAGGAAAGAGTGCCAGGCAGAGATACACCCTCCAAGGCCTGTCCCGAATGTCCACCTCCCCCAACCGTGCTCCCCTTGCCAACAGCACATTAGACTATGAACACATCAGTGGATGAGTAGTATTGCCCGGCCGTGACACAGTCACCTTTCAAAATCTCACCTCTGAACACATGAGACTTTTGGAAGGTACACAGTTATGATGGTGACTCATTTTTCTTCCTTGCTTCAGTATCCCGCTGTCAGATGTAGTTGTGGTAAGCAATACTGGGTCTCCTGTGAGCTGCCACAATCGCATCTTACTACACTACGTCTTTCAGAATATTCTATGGAAACAATTGTATACATAGTGGTTATAACAGTAGGTTGACCCACACTATTAAACCAGCAACACTCACAATGTCCAACAAGAAAACAGGAAGGTAGATCAAGGAAAAGAAGGGGCAAAAGTAAGGTCTCAGTAAGTAGATCTATTAAACGTAGAAATGAATGACTAGATATATTAGATTTATGCAATAGGTTAGAAGCATTCGTGACTTTACTTGGAAATCTGTTATTTTGTTTTCCAGTATATCTGTGCAAAATGCATATATATTTGAGCTATTAGAATACAAAAGAGCTAATTTTACAGTGTTCTCACGAGTAGCCAGAATGTTGAGAAGATGCCATGACAGGCTCTGATATAGGTATCTGGTGACTTTCTGATCCAGAGAAAGATCCGATTTCTCTGTACCTTTATCCCAAGGTCTCTTTCTCTAGGCTCTAGAATCACAGCGCTTACATTCATTTCCTGAATTCCCTACTATTCATCTGTGTGACTAGACAAATGGGCTCTCTCCTCTGTAAAATGTAGACAGTGCTAGTGCTTATTTTATAAGTTGCTATGCAAGGACAGTGGCTGCCGAACACTTAATCTTCCCTGGTCATCATCTTCAGCATCATTGGCGAAAGCAGCATCCCCTTCGTTATTGGTGCTCACTGACAATACCTTCCTCCCTCTAGCACATGCATCTTGTCATCTTCATCGCTTCCCCTTTCATGTAATTTTCTCTAATTCTCAGGATCTTTCTTCAGCAAGCATCACTAGGGAAATTTGGAGGGGTTTAACATTCTTTTTTTTCTCTCTCTTTAGACTCTTTCTTGGGATTTCAGTTCTTCATGCCTTTGAATTCATATTAACGAGGGGTGATCAATAAATAGGGCGAATGCTTAAATTCAGAAAAAAATTTAACAGTAAAAGACACATGGCCATTAACCCCCTGCTAATATTCCCCCTCACTTCAAACACAGTTTTTCTCTCATTCTTGCCACTTTCTAAAGAAGTTCTAGAAGTTCTCTTTCTGAGTATCTTTACAAAGTGTGGTCAAAAATACAGTGACTGCTGCTACTGAATGCCATCCAACGGAAAGGCAGACTCATAAAAACATTATGGTGTGTCCTCACCCACCTTATTCATTGGATCCGGCCTGGAGCAACTTCTTGCTCTTCCTCAAAGCAAAATGATCATGAAAGGTAAGCATTTTGAATTCGTTCAGGATGTTGGGGCAGCCACACAGTATAACCAGACTCAAGAAAGAGGACTTTCAGAACTACTTCAGAAAGTGGCAGGAATTACAGCATGTGTGCGCAAAGTAAGGGGGCTATTTCAAAGGGGATTAATATCAATGTATCTTTTACTTAAATAATTTAATTTAAGCACCCACTGTATTTTTATCATCCTTCAATTATGTTTTTAAATATGTTTTTATTCCAATATAAATTATATTTGTCTAATGGCTATTAATAGATGTAAGAAAAAAATCTCAAACAAAATCTGCATAAACTGAACAGTTGATGTTATCGTGTACGCTCCCTGCCTCCCTGAAGCAGCTCTTGGCGCTCACAGCCCTCCTACCAACCTGATCATTTCCATTTTCCACTTCCGGTGCAATCCCCGGGGAAGGCTCTGAAGTTTCCTCCTAGCCCAGAGAGTTAAGATACCTATGAATTTTCTCACATTGAATGATCTCAGGCAACAAATTATATAAATCAGCAAAGGATTACTAATTGTCCAAAATCAGTTCTGTGTTGTATTTTATTACAATAAAAGAAAATAAGTCATATCTTACTGTCTGCACGTATTTGTCCTACTTAGACTGAAGATCTCGGTGTGCAAGGAATTTGATTCACTGCCAACTCTATATAGCTTGTAAATACCAGTCACTGACCTCCAGGTTTAGTGAGTTTAGAAATCCAAATCAGACCCTTCCTTGAACCGTGTGATACTTTCTTAGAGGATGAAAATCCAAAAGCACATTAAGTATATAGCTGTGTGCCAAGTTCTAAAGTACTTCTTTTTATAGAGGCATAAAAAGGGCAGTCTCGGGGGAACATTAATACAAGACTTCAACAACATACAAGTATCTTTAATTTGGGCAAATTACAAATATTTGGACTGATCATTTTAAAGAGGCATTTTTAAAAATCTTTTTTCCTCAGTCCTAGCTTATCCACCAAAAAAATGGCTCATGGTTCACTGTGGATCTGGTGCTCATCCTGAATTTAGAGCTCTTCATCTCACCTGAACACTAGTTTTAATTTCTTCATCTAAGCCTGAACTCCTTTTGAACATACAGTCATTCTCCTTCTCATCAGGCAGGATTGGCCTCCTTCCCTAAAAGTGCCCACTGCACACTTTCAGGAATGGTTCCAGTGTCAGACATAGTTAAATTGCCAGATGGTAAAAACAGCCTTTGTGCTCTTCAGATTAAAACTACTCATTAAATTTATTTTTTCATCTAAACAGTATATTTTATAAATATACTTAAGTAATTTTTTTGTCCCCCAAACCACTAGGTTACACAAAACCAAGGTAATTTAGTGAGTGGTTAGTTCTTAATGAGAACCAGGTGGTTCATTTTGTATGAACATTACTCTAGCCTTCTTAGTGTTTTCGTAAGGCCCTTACCATTCATAATATGTTTCTTTTGCATAATGGAAAAAAGAATTAGACATATCATAATGCCTGGCCCTTATGTTGTGATCCTATGCTGTAAAGTTAAACCATGATATAAATTCCTTTACTGTATAGCACAGGGCTGGATCTAATGTGTATAAGGTCACCGACACCAGAAGTCTTGTACTAGAAGTCCTGGTACTTTAAAAGTCTCATTCTAAAAGCTCTACTGGCACCGAAGCTTGGTGTTACCATTTTATTCCATTTTGTAAGCTCATGGTCTTCATTCTGAATTCGAAATCTTGTAATCCACAAAAAACACGTTTAAGTTCTTACTCTGTCAGGGCACCAAGTCTGATGTTAAAATGGTTTTCATAAAAACCGCCAAGTGCTGAGTTTCATAAAGTGACAAGTGTGTTTCAGCGTTACCACTTCTTCGCCTTTACCACCATCCCGCTGTGCTCCCAAGGGATTCTTCTGCATTTAACGAGACAAGAGAAATGGTATCCTCTTTCCTCCACTTTTCAGTTCAAATCACATTCACAAGTCGCACTACTACTTGGCGGATAGAGAGGGTGCCATGACTGTCTGCATGGGATCTGTGGTGTGCAGCAAGAGTGGCGTTCACCAGTTTTTCCAGAAGCGAAGCTAGGCAGCCACTCCGTGCCAGGAACTACACAACAGCACTTGCCTTGTATTCAACCACCAGCCACAGGAAGAGTTCTATCTGTGCCATGAGAGTTGGGATAATTTTTAACGACAACTCCATAGTTCGTATTACTTCCAAGCCATTGTAAAATGCTTACCCTCGAATCATAATTTTGCTCCATTGTATTGTTGCTTGTAAACATGGTTGTCAAGAGCTGAGTTTCAGTATAATTCCAGGCAAGACCTTTTGTAATAGAGTGTTAATATTTTTCAAAAGAATAATTTTGGGACACTTCCCAGATTAGCATCTGGCTTTTTCATAGTTCCCTAAAGAAATCACTTACAAGGGAATGCAGTAGAATAATTACATTTATTAACAGTTTATTTTATGTGCGATGTTTTTTGCACATCTGTATACAACCCACGCTTTCTCAGGTACCAACTGGTCCTGTTTTCTTTTATGTTCTCTGAGTACCTGACTTGAATGATAATGCCTAGCAATGCACCCCACCCACCCACACAAGCACACTTCAGTGACAATTCAATAAGATTCAGTTCCACAGAGCATATCTGCAGTTTGCTGGGTGGAACATATTTTTTCCAATACATAAACTTTTCTTTTGTAAAGGAATGTTTTCAGGAACTGTCACTAGTCACACTAATTTCAAGTGGAGGAACAATTAATAGAACAAGGGCAGAGTTAAAGATCCCAGATGTGAGTAGAGAAGTAACATGGGGAATAGTGGTTTTATAACTCCACTGAGGCAACAAACGGAAACATGCAATTGATTATAAAATATGAGAAATGTGCTGTCTTTCTAGGCAGAGGATTTATAAGACGGATTGGGTTCTCAGTAACTTCTACTGTCCTATCTCGTATGTTATTCATTATTGAATTTCCAAAGACACGATGAGAATAAAGGTGACATTAGGTTATTAAATCCGGATAATAGGTTACATAATTTATTAAGTTGCTAGGTAACCTTTATGTAAATGAAAAAGGACTTTCTGTACACTAATAATGAGACCTACATAAACAGGCAAATACACTTCCAGACAAATATATGTGGACATAGACAAATACTACACGATGAAAAAATGACTAAAGTGGGGCACACATAAACTGGAATTTTAAGAAGTGCTACATTGAAATCAGAACAGAAAAATCATGAAAAAGATGGTAGATAATGCGAAATTTTGAATGATGATTAGAATATTGATTGGTAGAAAAAAATGGTAAAATGCGATTCAGTTAGAGAAGTTTTAATATAATAGAAACAAAAAGAAAAGAAAGAAATGAGTTTCGTCCCACTGAAGTATAGGGTAATTTTGGAATAAAATGTAGTCAAGACAGTTTGAAATAAACTTGAGTTTCAAAATTAGAAAGAGAGACCTTCTGATGTCTGAGAAAGTAGTTGCAGCAAATATAAATAAATTGAAGAGTGGGTGAAATGCAAAGAGATATATTTAAATTCTGAAATATGGCTATTAAACCATAGCAGTAATAAATCTTATTCTTGGGAAATACCATTGTAACGCATGTACTGGTGGTTTTGTAGAGATAAGTGTTAAGGTATAAGCAGGGAAAGAATAGATTAATCCATTTAGGGAATAAATAAAATGTAAAGTTCCCACTTAAAAAATCAAAGAAAAAGATTCAGAGGCGTCATTAAGATTAAGTATGTTTAGAAAGAAGGCCAGAGGAAGAGAAAAAAATAGTTGAAAAGAGAGAGAGATCTAATGAGATATTTTAAAATTCTTTTCTGAAGGCTTGTGATATTGGTCTCCTTTACAGTCTCTCCTTTGTATCAAACAATCTATCGCGGATGCACAGGAGCACGGAATTCAGTCTCCACAGGGGCACAGGAGTTCTAAAAGCTAGAGACTGTGAGAACTGATGGTTTTTGTCCCCTCGTGGAGGAGGACTCTAGCCTGTGGGGAAAGGAGATGGTATTCTGTTACGCAGATAATGAGGAGTCACTGAGGTTTGGTTTATTTTTGATTATTTGTTTTCATCAAATCCATGTTTTAGAAAAATACCTCTGACAGAATGCAGGGACTAGTTGGAAGAAAAGATTTGGAAGAAGAAAGACAGATTATGAGGCTGTTGAAATAATTTGAGTTAGAAGAGTCGATAAACTGACTTAGGGTGATGACACTCAGTATGGAAATGGAGAGACAGTTTTGACAGACGTTCACAAATAAAGCCAAAAAGAATTGGCACGTCTGCAAGTTGAGTGATGTCAAAAAAAGGGATATCAGAGATGAATCCTGGCAGTGAAAATGCAAGCTACTTTCAGTAGTCTTTTTGTTAGTAAGAATATTATAGGTACTTCAAAACTATTTTTAAATAAATAATTTCACTAAGTAAATTAAAAGTTAACATTTTAAGCATGGGACAATAAATATAAAAACATTCAACAAAGAAAATTAAGTAAAACTATGTTATCTTAAATTTGATTTTAAGTGTCACTATCAACTCATGCACTGTTTTTCCTTATAATAGATGCATATTTATTTGTCCTCTAACAATGCTTAGTACCAGTGACAACCGGTAAGAATGAACACTCCAGCTCTTTGATTATTGTCTCTCAACACCGTCTTCATGTCAGTAGGAAACAGAATCCAACCCGAAGTAATTTCCAGTGGCCCAAGATGGCCCGAGACGGGATCATTCGCCAGCGGACAGTCAAATTCAAAATATGGAGTACTCAACAAGGCAAATGACATACTTTCCCCAGCAAACAGGTGGCATACAAAAAGATCACCAGGGAATTATTATAGGATAAAAGACACTCTTAAAACATATTAACTAAGTGCAATATAAGGCCCTTCTTTAGATCTAATTAGACTAACCAAACTGTTCACACTTAATGCCAGGCCAAATCAGAAAAGCATTAGATAGTATTAAGAATTTGTCCTTACTCCTATTAGGTGCATTATCTGTAGGAAGAAGAAGAAAAGCAAAGAAAAACGTCACTACTATTTAATAATATTGTGAAGTTTTTTTTTTTGTCTGTTTCCAGTGAAAGTCTACTGAGGTAGGAGAGGGGAAAAGGATAGGTAGGAAGAAGATAATAAAAATCATAATTTTAAAATTGTACTTTTAAGAAAAACTGCATTTCTAGGACACAAAAGTTACTGAAGCCTTTTTTCCGTCCAGGGAACTCATTCCAAAAAAATTCCTAAGTGTCTGAAAGATACAATAAGCCTGTAAATTGGGGTCTGGCCCTGTGCTTTCCACCTATAAACTGACCTTCATCCTCTAGCTCTTCATCTTCAAGGAAGCAGTAATATCAGTGGGCAGCGTATCTCAGCTTCAAGCACATGTAAATGTTTTACACTCTAGTACAGCCTACCAATGGGTAACCTGACCAACAGGAAGAATGTACATCATAGATCACCTATCTTGAAGACACCCCAAAACCACATAAATATACCCAGGCTCCAGACCATAACATGCCTCTCTCTCAAGGGCCTGCATTCTGTTCTTTTGGAGTACATACTTTTTCAATTTGCCTAATAAACATTATTAGGCCGTGTGGCAGGTAAGTTGGAGTGTCACCTTGACTGGCCTGGGGATCCGCTTGGGAGTTGAGGAAGCAGCTTCTCTGAGGGTCGGTCATGGAGGTGTAGCCTTGAGCTCTGTGTCTAGCCCCTCTTCTCCAGCACGGTTCCCTGCTCTGCTTCCCAGCTGCCACGGACTAGGCAGCTTTACCCATCGCACCGTTCTGCCATGATGTTCCTGCCTAGGAGGCAGCTGAATCCCCTGAAAGCATGAGCCACATTAAACTTCTCTTATTTGTGGTTTCCATATTGTGTTTCAGCAAGAGGAAATCTGACTAAAACATGTTTCTCACTGATGCATCTTGAAAATTCTTTTTTTGGGGTGGAAGTCAATTAACCTACAGTCTACCTTGTGGATGCAGTGAGTTACATTTCCCATCTCCTCTTTGGGGGACCTCCTTGGACCCCATGCATAGTGATACTATGATGTCTAGAGTTTATTTAGACCACACAAAGGGAAACAAAATGTGCAGGAAGGTGAATGAAGGATGGGTGCCAGTCAACGAAATGTTAAAAACAACTGATACCGGGTATGTACGATTCATTAACCTATTTTCTCTAACTTTATGTTTAGAAATTTTCACAGAAACCTGCTCAAAGAAAAGATAACTTTTAGTTTTAAACTACAAAGTAGACCATTTAAAAAACTACGTAACTGGTTCTCCCCCTCCATGCATATTCCCATTCAATTCATCACAAAGATTGTCACCATATTCTTTATTTGTGAACATTTATTAATCATGTGAAGTCTTTGGGCTTCCACTGACTTCAAAGACCCCCCCCAAATTAATTAGGCTAAGCAGAAATTCATACAGGACCTGCCATTTATGGTCATTTTATTACTTTATTCCCCTTAGTGAAGATCCACAGAATGTTAAACTAACCTTTGTACAATAAACAATTGAGTGATATTTAGTTCACTCACACTGTTGTACAGACAATATCTCTATAGTTCCAAACACTCTTCATCATCCCCAAAGAGACACTCATCAGGCTTTTACATTAATATACTTTTTCATATGATTCAAACTGGATATCAAGCTATGTCTCTGAATATGGCCAGTGTCTTTCTTATTTCACTTCTGCTCACCCTGGTCTTTCTCCAATAATGGGCTCCTCCATGCCTTTCAGTAGAAAACTTGTTTAAGGCCCAAATCAAACTTCATTCATGAAGTCTCCACTATGCCATAATTGGATTTGACTGTCTGCCGCCTCTGAATTCCAGGATTGGCTCGTCTCACAATGATGAAAGGTAGTCTTCCTCAGGGTTATACTGAACATAGAATTTTATTTCACAATTTATTATCGTAATGATAACAGAGCCAAATAAATTTAGAAAAATTGGTTCTTTGGGCCATTACATCTAAGGAAGGAAAACGGATCTTGGAATAAAAGAAAAGAGCTCACACATCTGCAATATGTAAATACTCTGGAAAAAGGCTAATTCTACATTAAATCACAGTGTGAGGGGGAAATATTACCAATACTGTCAAAGTTTCTAGTAGTAGAAAATGTTCCAAAATAATTTTTAAAACAAAAAGTGCAGTGAAGCAGAAAATAATGAGAAAAATCTATGGGAATAAACGTTCAGCATTTGAAAATTCTCCACAAGGTCAGTGCTGGCTGATGCATTGATGTTGGCTGGGTCTGGTGTTTAAATTATGCAAGAGAGCCAGAGCCTTCCATCCCCACCTGAGTCTGCTTCTTGACTCAATCAGTCTCAGGGCCCCCGGTGCTGCAACAGAGCCTGGCAGAGGTGAGGATGAATCACAGAAATCACGGCATACTGAAATTTTAAAAGCCTACGTGCGTTAGCAGTAACCAAGTCCAATTCTGTCATCCTACAGATGAAAAAATGGGGCTCTGAGGAATGAAGATTGACTTGAAATTTACCTAATGACTAGCAGCAAAATCAGCCTTGAAATTCAAATATTCTTACCCCGATTCCTAGGCTCTTTCTTCTCCAGAATCTAGATTATTTAGTTATGTATTCCTTTATTTTCTGTAAGGTTTATTTCATGTTTCTGTGAACAGGAGTTTTCTTTAAATGTGTGTTTTATGGTTATTTCACCTCGAAGGTAAAGAAAAAGAGACTGTGAGTACCGAAGTTATTCACACCTTTTTAAGAAAGTAAAAGATTTACTTATAGAAGTTTGAAACAATTTCTAAGTATAGTGATCTATAGCTACCCTTTTACTGTGAAAGTGATGAGAAAAAAAATGAGAAATAAAATGAAAGCCCGTGGTCTGATAAAGGGCCAAGGGAAATGATAGGAAGAGACGAAAAGTCAAAATCTGTGTGGCAAGAGACACGCATTCTTCCCTTGGGAGCAAGTCTAGATCTGATTCAGTTTCTAGCTTTCCTGTGGACGCTCTCAAAAACAGAGGTCCAGCTCAGTCACTCTGAGACAGAAAGTGCCTAAGTTGCATCCTTTCAGTCATCTGTTAATTTTCTAGGGCTGCCATGACGAAGTGCAGCTAACCGGTTGGCTTAAATGAGAGAAATTTCTTTCTCACAGTTCTAGTGATCCAGAAGTCCAAGATTAAGGCTGATTCAACTTCTGGAGAAGGCTCTCTTCCCGGCTTGTGGACTGTCACATTTTTGTTTGTGTCTTTGCGTGGGATGTGGGGGTGGAAGGAAACAGAGACAGTGGTCATAACTTTGGCGCCCTAATATGACAGAATTAGCATCTTTATAAGAAGAAACTAATCTGATCATATCAGGAATACTTCTAAATCTTATTTCCAAATATAGTCATATTGGGAGTTAGGGCTTCAACATATGGAGGACACAATTCAGTCCTGAACAGTCTCAATCTCTGCCTTCATGTTCACATGGTCTTCTCTCTGTGCGCATGTCCACCTCTGTGTCCCAACAGTCCATTCTTACAAAGCTCCCAGTCCTACTGAATTGGGAGTCTACTTTAGTCTTACCTAATTACATCAGCAAATGATTGCATGTCAAATTAAATGAAGGATTAAGATTTCAACACTTACCAAGGTTGTAGCTCAGTGGCAGAACACTCACCCAGCATGTGTGAATCCTTGGTTTTGATCGTCACACTACACCCCTCCCCCAATTTCTTTCAACACTTGAATTTGGTGAGCGATACAATTCAACCTATAATATGCATGTAGCTTTTTCTGGGACCAAGGTATTCAATGTTTTAGATGGTGTTACAGATCCACAAGCAAGATTTTGAGAGCAAGTAGTTATTTGGGCAATATAAGGACCTGAAAGGAGAGTGGAGAAGTGACATAGAAAAGAGTGTATGATAAGTCAGCACCACAATGGTGACTGGGAAATTCCATTAATCCCATAGATGGAATATGGGAAGGAACCAATTATCCTTCTAGAGAGTTACAAGAACAATGGTATTTAAACCCCAGTTTACTTTCTTATCATTAGCTGATGGCTGCTGGATTCTCTATTCTTCCGTCTCTCTCCATTGTTTCCTTTAGCCTGGACCAACTATCCCTCGAAAGGACACATATCAATGAGCAAAAACACAGATCATGTCACAAACCCACTTCCAGTCCTGCCCTCTGTGAGTACTAATCTGGATTGCTGCTAATTATCATTTATCACATCAGGACAATACTTAGAAACATTCAAGTTAAACAAGATTTTCTCCCAAGTCTTGTATCTGACATCATAAAATCATCTACAGCCCAGCATCACTCTGATTATTAAACTATTTTCCAACTGGGACTCCTATGCTGAGAACTAAGAACAGCATTCATCCTATTCTTTATCTGCCATGTAGGCAGGAAAATAATCAAACATAACACATGTGGAGGAAGTGTAGAACTTGTTTCCCTGTAATATTTGGCTATCTTAGTTTTTCTTTATGTCGTATCAATGAATGCTGCTATTGGAGATTCCATTTTTGCCTTAAAATAACTTATGTCATTTTTGTTGTGTCAACCTCTAAATGTCCTTCTAGGACATTTGGCCCATTTGTACATGACTGTGATAAAAGTAAAACAAAGTAATCAACCCCAAACCCTTTAACAAGCTTTAAAACAACAGACCCAAAAGCACAAAGGAAAAAGAATTAGCAGCTACTCATGAATGTTATTCTCCAATTATTTCAATCCATCATAGCAAACATAATGGATATGATTTACAGATGCTTAGAGCAAGAAGGCTTCCATATGAGGGAGCAATAAACTGTGTCAACTCCTGCAAGTTTGGAGAAAATAAAAACAGAGAATTAGCTTTAGGTTTCGGCAAAAAACAAGACATTAGAGACTGATAAAATGTATTTTGGTAGAGTGGTGGAAAGAAAGACTTGATTAAAATAAATTGGGCAGAAAAGGGTAAGTAAGAAAGTGGAAATAGTGAATCCTAATAGCTCTTTTGAGGGGTATAACTATCACAGGGAAATGATAAAATAAACTTTTTGGAGAAGAGTATGAAGTCAAGAGAAAACACACACATATACACACATACGTATGGTTTTAAGACAAAATAACAGGGTTTTTGAGTCAATGGAAGTGATCTAGTAGATACTGGTAATAGTATAGGAGAGAAAGTAAAATAATTGAACATATACATGATTAAGAAAAAATAATGGACAAGTGGCCTCTGATACGAAAAGAACCCTAAGAGAAGAGAAGGTGACCGTGTACACAGATGTGAGTAGGTTTACGGCTTGGTGAGATTAGATTGTTTCATCTGAATGTATCCATTTTATTAATAAAATACAAGATGAGGTCATTTGTGGAGTGCTGGTAAGAAGCAGAAGGAAGTGGAGGGATTGGAGTTTTGAGGTGAAAAGTCATATTAACTTATTAGTTCCTTACTGCCCGTCTTAGTTATTGTCTCATTGCCGAAAAACAATACCCGACACTTACAGGAGGACAGGTTTATTTTGGTTCACAGTGTGTGAAGGTTTCAGCCCATAATCTCACTTGACTCCAAGGCAGGACGGCCTGACAGGGGCATGGCAGCAGGAAGCAGAGAGAGATCAAGGGAGGAGGAAGGGTTTTAGGAATCTATCTAACAAAAGAAGTAAAAGACTTTTACATCGAAAACTACAGCAACCTAAAAAAAGCAATTGAAAAGGATATCAAAAAATG